>OMNM01020144.1:7260-26668 GCA_900302745.1 Parablennius parvicornis | reverse complement strand
GCGGTGGCTTTTTTTTTTTTTTTTTTTTTTTTTTTTTTCCAGCAAAGGCTCCCGAATGTAACCCAAGCTACACTGCCTTGATGTAGTACACAATGCTCGAGATAATCATCTGCCTATAATGCAGACATGGTCGAGTACACTCCGAGCTGACTTTAATGTTTTTGTTGTGCCTCGCAGGGTCCACTTACAGCGTCTTGTCCACCATGCCGTCGGACTCGGAAAGCAGCAGCTCCCTCAGCAGCTTAGGTGAGTGTGGCGCTCATGGTAGTGGTCAAAGTCATGAAACGTGAAAGTATTCCCAGGAACTAAGCACACTTTAAAAAAAAAAAAAAAAAAAAAAAATCGCCACTGGTTCATGGCTGTTTAGACTCTGAGCACATGCAAGTGATTACACAGATGTGAGAAGGATTTAAAAACCCTCTAACCACACACACACACACACACTAACAACCTGGTTCATTTAGTCATTCTCTTAGGGAGAAAGGATTTGACGAGTCTCGGCTGTTTTTAAGGGAAGCAGAATCTACAACGGTAGATTAGTAGTTGTATATCTGTGTTAGATACTCACAAGTGCTGAGGTTAATGACTATATCTGGATGAATAATGAAGAACAATTTCTAACTAATTTTGACTTGAAAACACAAGCATGATTCAAAGTCATGCCATTTTTAGATGTTTGATGACGCTATTCCAAAGGATTGTTTAGAGTTCGGGTCTATTTTAATGTCAATGAGTTAACAAAACAAGTTCAGCCTGCTTTTCTAGCACATTTTGTTTTTTCTGTTCCACTTGGTCTTTTCAATCAAGTTTTCAGGAGAATTAAATATGAGGCACACGTCTTGTGTTACAGAGTTTTAAAAGTGACTCCAAGATCTGTGATCAAGTGCCGGGGATCAGAAGTGCATGAGAATAGAACTAGGAATATCTGATATTAAACAAATGTTTAGTTTTCTAATATTAGTACCACATCATAGAACAAAAAAGGAAAAAAAAAAGTTGTACCTTTTGAATCCAATCTGCTGCCCTTTTAAGATGAAAGAAAACTGATTCATTCAGGTACACGAGGCGTAACATGAAAAACAAAAGCCGATTAGTGATCAGAGGGGTGAAACGTCATCGGGGTTGACGAAAACAATACTGTAAATTAATACAATATAAGAATCTTCACAGTGCACAGAGTCTTATTTTTGTATTACATGCTTGATGAAGCTGCAGCCTCGCCTGCCGGCATTTTCTATGTGTGACTAGCCCATGCCAGCAGTGACATGCTGACTCACACAGGTACTCCCGGTCAAGCCTCCTCCCCGCCGCCCGCTCACAATGAGGGCCATCAAGTGAACGAGAAGATGGAGACCATTCTGTTTCAGCTGCGGCATGTGACGCGGGAAAGGGACGAGCTGCGCAAACGTCTTGCGCTCTCCTCACCTGGAACTACCTTCGATGACTGCAGGTACTGTTCTGCACTCCCGCGCCCCGTCTGCCTTTTTTCCCAAAGCAAACATTTACAGTTAAGTGTTGTGATTTTTGTGTGTACTTGCACTCTGTGAATGGAGGCTTTCTGATTTGTTCTGCATTTAAAAGCAACTGAACAGCAACTCTTGCGTGAGGCGGAATTGTTTTAAAATCCATGCTCAACTCTGTAAAACAAGGGGCGTGCATGCAATTTTAACCATGCCTGACTTTCCTTGTGCTCCCAAAAGCACAAAAGTTTCATTTGATGTTTATTTAACTCGTGCTGCTCACGTCACCCCGTGTGGTGTCTTAAAACTTCATTTTCGTGCATCAAAATGTTGTTTCCCTTCTCCCCTCTTTCCAAAATAGACCGAACTCTAAAGCGGGTCATGACTACGAGCGTTTAAAGCTGCAGTGTATGAAGGCGATGGCGGACCTGCAATCCCTGCAGAACCAGCACAGCACCACGCTGAAGAGGTGCGAGGAGGCTGTGAAGAAAGCAGACTTCTACCAGTAAGTGGAAAGCTTACTACAGGGACTCTGTAAATTTTTTAACAGCCGGTGCATTTGTGCTGTATGCATTCATGCTCAGCCTGCAGGGTTTTTGCTGGCGTTCAGTCCCTCCTCCTCTGACATATTCATAGCAGATTGCATAGAACAGATTTAATTTTTTTTTGGTAAGGGTAATAGGGATGAAGACTTTATGACGGTTCAAAAGCTGATGAGTATGAAAAAAATTCCTTACTGCCCTCCATCAATCTAATTAACTTTTTAAGGTTTTTTCTAAATTAAAACAAAGTCTTTCAGCTGCTCCAATCCCACAATATCTTTCTATACCAGAGGCTGAATTTCCTCAATATATTTAATGCCCCTCTTGAAGAGTTAATGCTAAGCAATGCTTGGTAATCGTTATCTGAACACTGCAAGCATGGCACGGCATCTGTGGCGTGAGGATAATGCTACGAACAGAGCATTTGTTGTTGGGTGAAATAAGCTCTGCCGAGTTGACCTGAAGGGAAGGCTGGTCCATTTGTGTGATTTAATGATGCCATACTGTCTCCAAAGTGTATGGGACCAACATCTGGTCCCCAATGCAAACAGACAGATGAAGGATTATTGCCACGTTTAAGCCTTCTGGGCCCTGTTTGCACATCAGAGGGTCACTTCATTTATTTTTGTGCTATCAGAATCTGGACATCATTGACATCCAGCATTCTGCTCCCTCAATAGCAACAGTCATATCTGACTGCCATATTGTATTTTGATCAATAATTACTAAGAAGGCAAGTGCTATGCATAATCTTACATATGTTAACATGCATTTCCTAACACCATATTTGACCTGATGGCCATATTATTTGATAGATGTATTTTGTCAACAGCAACCTTCCATAAATAACATGAATCATTATGCAAACTTTGGTGAACTTTGCCTGCTGGAAGCAGGCATTGAAACTATGTTTTGGGGTCATTTTACCCCCTAGAAGACCCTGGTTTGGGAAGTATTTTCATTAGTCACCTTGGTGCTTTGACCAGATGGAGCCTTTCTCACATTTTGCATCCACCTTGCTACTCGCGCTGATTTCCTTTCCAGTGGAGTCTCAATGAACCTGCTTTATGATGCAATAAAGTCCAATGGAAAACCACACCTGCTCCACCTTTACAATCGCTCAAACAAGGATCTCCTTTGCTTTTATGGTGTCGTCGTATGTTTTTGGACTTCTTATCTCCCCTCCCTTGATTGAAAGTGCCGTGCAATTCTATATTCATTGCCTTGCTCCACGTCAACATCCTGGTTTGGGTAACACTCACCGGCCTGCAGGTCACACTGGGACCATGGGCAACAATGGGAATATAATTATTTTTACTTCCTTGAAGAAAAGTACCACAGTCTAAAGGTTTCCACTACCTTTGGTTGAACAGTTATTTACTTATGTAAGACCTATTTAAAGTCACTCCGAAGTAAATATTAGGAAAGTTTTTCCAACAACATGAAAGGCAATTTAGAATAAAGATGTGGCTGTAAAATCATTTGTGCTTAAAAAATCCCCCCAAAAAACAGACTAATTATTCAATATTTGTTGGCACAAAGAGCATAGCTATATTTTTAGTTCTGTAATGCAGATTGTAAGCACAGCTGGCAGCATCCACCGTTTGATTTCTTGCTCGCGGTATCTCCACAGCACACTACACAGCCGTCTGGCTGGCGAGCACGGTCAGCTGAAAGATGAGATGGAGGCAGTGAGACAGGACAACATCCAGCTGGTCAGGGAGCACAACCACGTGAAGCAAGCCTGCGAGGAGCTCAGAAGGCTGCATGAAGACGACCAGAGGGAGGTGGCTGATATGAGGATGCTGCACCAGCAGGTACCGGTGAGACGGGTCATCCCATCACCATTTATTCCTACACGTATTGGCATAAGCGTCCAAGAGATAATGAACTAAAGCCTGTTGTCTGCATGCACTGCAGTGCTTTTAATCTCATGGTAACAACAATGAAATGTAATCAGTCAGATCTTATTGTTTGAGGCAGGAGGTAATTCATCTTTGTCTTATTGACCATTACGTCTCGGGTTGTTCAGACTAATGGGGTCAGACGTGTGGGGTCATCTCAGGACGTCACTATCAGTCAAAACATTCTTTCAATTTAGAGAAATGGCTTAACCTGTGCACTTTCACTTCACTGAGTCTGACGTATAGTCAGCCTCGCCACAGTCACAGGTTGTTTCACAGAATGATTTGCAATATATTACATAATCATTGAGGGAATCTTAGTGTCTCCAGAGCTTATGCCCTTATTGGATAAAAGTACTGTTCAGCCAAAGCCAAAATTGTTCCGACCTGTCAGTCCAAAGGTTATGTCTGTTGTGTATGTAGGTAATGCCAGCTTGTACTACATGTGCTGCAGCTACTGGTGGATGAAATGGCTCCTTTTCCCCAGAAAGCACAGGATTTAAAGTTGGTGTGGTAATTTTTAATACACAGATGTGCACATTTCTGAGAGAAAGAACTTTTTTTCTCTTTGAGAAGTGACAGTTTCACAGTCTTCTTCAAAAAACTAAAAAGTGGCAATACAGTTTCTACATGCGTTTGCCCGTTAAGTAAAGTAAAGCAAAGCGATGCCTGTGAATTGTAGCGAATCAGTCCTGCTCTGACCTGCTAATTCAGCGCAATGTCGAGTGCCCAAGCTTTAATTGCTTACTTAAGGAAATAAGTTTGCCAATTTTTCATTGCCAAGATGCTAAGTCTTTTTTTTTTTTTTTTAAGTATCTAAATCTTTTATGATTAAAGCTCACTGTGATTTGTTAAGGACTTAGCAGTATTCCCATTGTACTTATTTGAGTGAGGTGTCTGAACTCTCATTTGCAGGTGATGAGAGAAGGATCCTCTGATGTCCTTAACAAGCTGTATGACACAGCTGTGGACAAGCTGGATGCCATGAAGGTGGACTATGAGGCCCTGAGGAAGCGCTACAATGAGAAAACGGCCAGCCACAACGCAGAACTGAGTCGTTTGGACCACGCCGAAGAGGAGAACCACCGGCTGCAGAAACAGCTGGACATGCTGCTAAAACAGAGAGATGCTGCCATCCACTATCAGCAGCAGTACTCCTCTTCTATAAGAAGGTTAAGCTGCAAAATAACACAGGCACACAAAATCGGCTGCCCTCAAAGCCAGACACTTGAACCCAGCAGCTGTTAATAAAAAGACTGACAGCTAGTAGCTGCAGGAAATTATGCTCCAAACTGAGTACTTGAGTTTAACGCCAAAGTCGAATTTACAGTGCTTAAAACGTGCTTAATCCACAGCAGATGAAGCTTTGAAAACAGACATATGCCCTTCTTTTTCAGTTTTCTTGTGTGATGAAAAGAATGATCAGTCTTAGGTTTTTCCATTTTGGTTAGATTTTAAGTGTTTTGATACAAAGCACCTATTAACCATGTTACACTAAAGTGTCCTTAAATCTACTTTCATTTCTCTTGTGAAACAGGTTTGACAACACACACCAAGAACTGTCCAAAGCCACTGCCCAGAATCAGGAGCTACAGCGAGAAATGGACCGGCTGCAGTCGGAGACGACTCGGCTCAAGACCCAGCAGCTGAAAGCAGCCAAGGACTCCGAGAAATACAAAGAGGAGCGGGACTCTGTGATCAGCGAATACCGCTTGATCATGAGCGAGCGCGACCAAGTGATCAAAGAGGTGGACCGGCTTCAGACGGGTCTGGAGATGGCAGAGGCCAAGCTCAGGAACACTTCCTCAGAGAGGAGGGTGGCCAGCGAGGAGCTGGAGGCTTTCAGACAGGTAAAAGCCTCAGAGGATCTTTAATATAACTTTCTACCCTATTTCAACTTTGTGTTGTATCAAGACAGGAGCTGCTTCCAATATTTTATGTGGAAAATGATTTATGCAAGAAATGCTTTTAAATCGTAACTGATTGCATAATTTCTATGTTCTAAATGTTTCTTCTGGAGCTGAGCTGGGTCTTGTCCTCCTTCATTTTGGTAACACCCAGTGCTTCAGGCAGGCCAAAAAAATAATCACACGTCATCAAAATGATGAATACAAAACAGGCTCTGCTGTGCGACTTCTAAAGTGGGTATGATCAGTCTAAAAATATCTCTTTAGATGATAAAAGTTAATTTTGAGGGTTTTTTGTGCCATCTCTTCCCTCTGAGAAATCAGATTTCTTTCATCCTGAGGAAGAAAGTTCCTGTATCATTATTACACAAGAAACAAGAAGCTGAAGAAGGTTAAAAGATGGAATAATAAAACGATTTACTCTAGTAAATTATTCTAAAAAATTCTGATAACAAAAGTGCTTTATGTAACAGGTGAAAAATTAAAAAGGAGCAAGTCGTGTTCTGATTTTCTTTTTTTTTTTCTCCCCTGACTACTGACAATGTTTTTGTGACGTACAGGAACTGGCTTCAGCGTTGGTAGACAGAGACCGGGCAATCTGTGAAAAAAACGAGCTGCTGGAGAAATACTGCCACGAGGTGAAGGACAAGGCCGAGGCTCAAAAGGAGCTGAGCCAGGCCTGCAAGGACATCGAGACGGTGCGCGAGGAGAGAGATGTGGCCCGCAAGGAGAGGACCGAGGCCATCATCCAGAGGGACCAGCTGCTGCGAGAGTATTACCAGGCCAGACAGGTAGCCAGACAGATCGGTGATTTATCATTACAAATGGAGGGATTCATTTATAATTTTTTTTTACAGACGGTAATCCCTTCATTTCATCTTTCATCAGGGTAGTGGGAATTTTTTCTTTTTTCATCAATTGGGCTGCTTCCACACTTTGATTTCTGTTGGGGAAAAGGTGGGCTTTCCCATCACTGCTGTCATTGACTGTCAGATTAATTACAATAAAAGTCCTGCATTAGGAAATGACCAACAATTACAGTGAGAAGCATCAGTTTGACCCTGACGTACACAAGAAAACTGCACCGCTGCTGAATAGTAGTGAAAGCAGTGAAGTGTAATGTAATTAGTTTAGTTGTTCACTTATTTGATGGCTTCGCCAGGCTTCACCTGGGTTTCTTTAGTGTCTAGTTATTTTGAATAGGAGAAGATGAACATGTGCTACAGTGCCACAGACTTATGAGATTTACATTTGTTGTGCTTTATTTGACCCACTTCAAACAAATCAGTCTCACAGTTGCTATTATACATTCTGGACAGAGCTTTCTCTTTCACTGGAATCTGATAAATTGGGATTTTCATCAGAAAAAGGACCAGTTTCTTCTCTAAATTCACCTTTTCTTTCCCCCTCAAATGGCTTTTAGTAAAACTTTTAGAGTGCATTAAAACTGCAGTGAGGTTTTTGACATGGTTGTGTGGGAAAATGAAACCACCCCCAGCATGTTTTTCTATTACAAGTGCACAAACTGTCAAAAGATGTTGCATTGTCTTGCATCAAGTTTTAGATCAGAGGCAACTTTTTCCCAGACAATCCTTTTTTCTTTTTTCTTTTCCCTGCTGTCTTTTCCTCAGAATCCCTGCTGGGAGCGTGCCTTTGGCTCATTGAAATTAATGAGGGTGTTGCATTTTTGATACAGTACTAATGTTGAGATGAATGTAGCATCGCAGACGTGTTTTAGTAAAAATATCTGCTTCACTTTGACACTTGATGAGTTGATAACCTTTTTCCCTGCAACAAAACCCTTAAATTTGTCTGTTATCGAATATCAAAAACATCTTCTTACGCTCAAGCCACAGATCTGCCAGTTTCCATCATCCAACATTCCCATGTACTTCTCAGCAACAAGACTCTGCCACCCTGGACATGGAGCGCGCCAACAAGGAGATAGAGGTGCTGCGGAAGCAGTGCGAGGCCATCTCGCAGGAGCTGAAGGAGGCCCTTCAGGAGGCCGAGGTGGCCAAGTGTCGACGGGACTGGGCCTTCCAAGAGAGAGACAAGATAGTGGCAGAAAGAGAGAGCATCCGGTGAGGAAGTGTTTTTTAATTCATTTATTTATTTCAATTTATATTTACATGCAATGTTGGTTTTTAAAGAGTATGAACAGAAATAGTTGTCTGTTATGCTTGACATCATTGTGCACTTTTGTCAGCACACTGTGTGACAACCTGAGACGAGAGAGGGACAGGGCTGTGAGCGATCTGGCAGATGCGCTGAGGAATCTGGACGACATGAGGAAGCAGAAGAATGACGCTACGCGGGAGCTCAAAGAGCTAAAGTGCGTAATTCCCCCACACTTGTATTCCCTACCAGACTTTTGCGGTCTTCCTTCTATCTCAGCTCCAAAACTCCAGTGGTGTTCATCATATTCCATTTGTAAAAGTGCTCTGATTGTTTTGGGTTCTTCTCTGCCCCCATGTGGCAAAATCTTGCCACTGAGAGGAGAAGAGCGAGCTCCTTGGAGCCTTGATGTCAGACTCTTTTCAGTTAGGGGGTTGATTAAAGCCCAATTTGTTCTTAGTTGTGCCATCCCAGTAAAAAAACAGCATAATAAATAATGGCAAACAAATATTCCTCTTTTTTTTTAACAGATTACCCTGGAACTTTTCATGATTATTACACTTTTGTTCAACAAAACATATCATTACATTCCTCTTCAGACCAACACTGTTCAATTTTCATATACAGTCTGTTTTCAGAAAATCCTCCTCAAAGTCTAGATTTCAACCTGGTGGAATGTTCCTGCTACTTGAAGATTTACACCTTATATGTGTTGCAGAGAAAAGATGGATGACCAGTTGGAACAGGATGCAAGGTACCGTCAGCTCATGGCTCATAGTTCACACGACTCAGCCATAGACACTGACTCGATGGAGTGGGAGACAGAAGTTGTAGAGTTTGAAAAGCACAGGGTAAGAACTGCTTCATTTTCTGAAATGGATATTACCTGATACTTTATGAAAGTCCAAACCCCTATGTCTTTATTCCAGGACATGGATCTGAAGGCGCTCGGGTTTGATATTGCAGAAGGGGTAAATGATCCCTATTTACCAGGAGATTGTGGCATATTTGTCACAAAGGTGGATAAAGGAAGTATTGCTGAAGGAAGACTGAGGTAAATACATTGCTGCCTCAGAGTTTGGCTTGTCATCATTTCGTAGCACTTTATACTCAATATAAAAATTTTATACTTTGGTTTGGGGAAAATAAAAACATTTCTATGATCTTTATTGAACTTTAATGGATTTCTTTTTGTGCAGTTGTTTTACATGAATAAAATACTGAATGAAGTTTAATCAAACACTAATAACACCAAATCTGAACAATTGCTGCATTCAGTACTACGTATACACTATTTCCACTGAACCTAAGCCAGCTAAATGAAGCTCTTCTAATGAAGTTGTTTCTTTTCAGGGCCTCCTCTGTGTTTTTCTTCATTTACTTGTTCAAACCTGTTGGAATGAAACTACACTCTCCTCTTACTGTGCAGGGTGAATGATTGGTTGTTGAAGATTAATGATGTGGACCTGACCAATAAGGACAGAAAGCAAGTGATCAAAGCTGTGCAGAGTGAAGAAGGAGTCATCAACATGGTGGTTCGCAGACGGAAGTCGCTGGGCGGGCGGGTTGTCACTCCAATCCAGATAAACCTGGCTGGACACAAAGGTCAGTTTAATGTTTCAGTCAATACATGAACTTATTCAAGCCACTGTTTATGGAACCATATTTATGGTTTTTTTCCTCTCTCGTACCTCTCAGACAGTGGTATCAGTTTGGAAAGTGGAGTGTTTGTTGCCTCTTTGGCTGCAGGCAGTCCAGCTGCCAGAGAATGCAATCTCATCATTGGTGACAGACTATTAGCTGTGAGTATGTCTTTTTGAAAACTGTTGTAATTTACATGGAAAGATATGCCCCAACAAAAGAAATGTGAAAGACATCAGACTGTAGTGCCCTCTAATGACCACAAGGGAGTAGAATAATACTGCAAATATAGTTTACTAACTCACTGTTTGTGCTCTCAAATATTTTGCAATCTAATCTCACAGTGGTAATACAATGTAAATGTTTAATTTTTGAAGTTGTACTTGCATGAAGTGATGCTATAATAACCCTGCAATGTTTCTAGTTTTTATTTGAGATTTTCTTTCACTTTTGATGCGGCACTCGGATCACACAAGCTGATTATTTAGTATTCATCCTTCTTAAAATCTGTTTAGAAGTTGTGACACTTCCCTTTTTTCTAATATAAAATCATTGTAGATCATCATCACAAAGCTTTCGAATGTAAAATATGCCATTTACCACGATGTGCTAACAAGTGAGTTGTAATTCTTTTGTGTGTGTGTGAACGCAGATTAATGGCATTGCTCTTGACAACAAGTCACTCTCCGAATGCGAGTCTCTGCTGAGGAACTGCCACAGTTCACTCAGCATCTCCCTCATGAAGGTAAAGACATCAAAAAGGGTTCCAGTTCAGCAAATGATTCACACATTCACGTCTGACAATTTTACAAGTACTTGTCCTAAACGGCAGTTTCTGCATAAGGTTGTACTATTGGTAATTCATTCAATAATGTAGTGAGTGAAACAATCCCAAACCTTAAACATTTAAATTTTTTTGGATATCTCACAAAACAGCATGAAGTGATTTTCATCACATGAAGTTTTGGTGTGTTGGTGATGGTGAATTCAGTGTTTTCTCACTTTTTTCTTTGACAGTTCCTCCCACAAAGCTATTCTGGCCAAAGTTTATTTGAAACCTTGAGAGACTCAGAAAAGATACCTCGGCTACAGTCCTGTGAGGTCCACTCTCGCAGCTGCAGGAACTCCAAGCACAACTGCTCCACACAAACGGACAGTTGCAGCTGTGACTTGGGCAGCAGAGAGGAAGAAGCGTGCAAGGATGCAGGCGACTCCCTGGAAAGCAGCAGCAGCAGCGCTCACTCTCACCACAAACCCTTTTCCAACAGCTCTGCACACTCCCGCTCCCATTCCACCTCCCACAGCCCCTCTGAGCCCCACCCGGAGTTCTGCTACCGGAGGCAGGACTTCCACCACTGCGCCTTCAACTTCACCCCTGTTCCCTCCGACTGCAGCCACGCTCAGGCTACTGTGGACAGAGTTCCCAACCAACCAGTGAAGCCATGTGGAGGCACGTGGCCCAAAGTAATCGCGGGGGCTTCGCTTCCTGAGTGCACACAACTGTCCATCTACAAGAAACCCAAACAGAGGAAGTCCATCTTTGATCTGAATGCTTTCAGGAGACCCGAGGCCACCCCAAAGCTGGACTACATGTCTCTCTCTCAGTTGCCCAAGCATTCGCCACAGAACTCAATGTCTGAAACTGCTCAGGCACCCCCCACCCCACCAACCAGGAGTGACTCCTTCAGGTTCAAGCACCGGCCACAGAACAGCTCGGCGTCAGACTCCACCATCACTACCGGCACGCCACCGGCCTCCCCAGCCCAAGCTACAAGCCTACAGGACAAAGCTGAGGGAGACAACCAGCTATATTACACTAATGCTCCTTCAGGAGAAATGACGAGCGGCTCCAAGAAACCTGCTGAGGAGGAGGGGAGTCGACACAAGACGGAGGTGCAGGAAAAGAAGAGGTACCGGCCAAAATCGGCACCAGCACTGCGGCGAAATGTGACTCCACTGCACATCCCCGTTCCCGCACAGGTAACACAGATATTTCCCTCATCTGATCTGGCATCCTGTGCTGGAGTTTATAGCACACTGCATCTTCCTCGCACTTCCTTTGGGAATTTCTAAAACGTTTTTCTCGCTACTGAGTTAAGTGGTTGTTTATAAATAAAATGTGACGAGCACTGGACAAAGCAATCTTTCAAAGTCGTGTTGAATTTAAAATGTACTGTTTGTGGAGATTTTTTTTCAATAACATCTATAAAGAAAGAAAGTGTTAGTCAACAGTTAATTTGTGTGATTTTGTGACTACTTCACACAGGTACAGAGTTTCTCTATTGAACAGCACTCTCCAGAGCCAATGGACTTGTTACGCTTCTCTCCTATGAGGTCGAATCGGTACAGCATGCAATTTGCACCCCCAAGCTACAACAACCTCACAACACGTAAGTCAATGAACACCTGATCATGATCCAGTTTGCTTCTATAGAGGTTTTCTGCTAAATTGATTTCCCACCAGTATCAGAAGGCTTGTAATGTTTGTTAGTTTAAAAAAAACAACAAAAAAAAAAAACTGGAGATCTTCCAGAGAGTTCAGTCATTCACTTGGCCAATATTCAGAGCACGTTCTTGTTATCAATCTGACCAAGTTGTGGATTATCAGGAGATAATTTTTCATGCTGTGTTGCATCACAAAGAAAAGCAAAGTATTAAACGATAATAAATATATATAAATATACTGGATTGTAAAGGAATTGAAAGAATTTCAACAACAAAAAATTTGGTTTGCATTTGCAAAGTACAATGATGCAACATGCTGTCGAGCTACTTCTTGATCTCCAAATAAGGTGTCAGTAATTGTTTTGACCAGATGATTACTCCTTCTGATCAAACGTTGACTGAATCTTGCATTAAAGTTTCAATATAAGGGAGCAAGAACTTGAGCAGCTCTGGTTGTTTCTTTCTATTCGCACTGTGACTCGGTTGTCCCATTGTGCTCCTGCAGACCCAGCTCATCGAGGTCTCTCCCCATGCCCTGCAGTGACGGCCGTCATGAGGAACCCAGTCTACACGGCCTGGAGCCACGAGATCCAGAACAACAAAGGTCCCCCACCTCCGAGCTCGGACGCCCCCCCACACACACACACAAGGTGTTTTGTCACACTCTTTATTACAAAAATCTCAGTTTTCACTTTGCGCTCTTGTGCCATTTGTGATGTAAAGCCGTCGGAGTTGAATCCAATTTGATTTAAATCTATGCTTTTCATATGGCCATATATGTAGACAATACCGCTGTAGTTCATTCATCTTTGTCCTCTTTCATATTGCTTTTCTTTGAACATTGGCTTAGTAAATCCTTTATAGTGCTGTGATTATAAAAACAGCGTTAACTCTGCCCTAGATCTGGGGAACAGATGGCATGGAGGAAAATATGTTTTGCTTTGGGTTGAATAATTGACTTCTGTGGGACTTATTCTGACCTTTTCCCCCTCTTTTAGCCCCCAGCATCAAGGTCGCCTCAGTCTGGACCTTAGCCACAAGCGCACCGGGGACTTGATGGAGACGAGCTGCAGCCAACCGACACGCAACACAAACTCCTTGCCCTCGAGCAGTAGACTGAGTACGTTCGCTGTCCTAATTTTAAGTCGGCCATCACTTGTTTTGAAATGAGCTGTTGCTTGTTGTCAAGGTCTGCTCTTTTTTAAATTACATAGGCACACGTTGTCTCTTCATATGCGTTGCGCCGCTGTATGTAATCAGAAACAGCCTCGGTTTTCTGGAGGAGCAGCCGTTCTCAGTATAGAGGGTTATTTTTTGTAAGTGTAAGGTAAACCATCGTATTTGGAGAAAGCTTATTGGCTGTACGTTTTTACTAGCGGAAGCAATAACGATAAAGTTACAAACAGCTGAGATACCCGATATGATGCCATCAAAGGTCCCAGTTTAAATAAGTGCTTCGTTAGTCATTTGACAACGGAACTGACCACACCAGATGAGACATATTACAGTGTGTCTGATTCAGCTCAGGAGATGACAGTGACTGATAGTATACATCAAACATTTGCTTTGCAGCAATTAATCAAAACTGCTTTTTGCAGTGTCGGGGAAAAGGAAATCTTATCACAGCCGCTAAGCAATTTCCTGGGAGAATTCCTGTAACCACACAAGCAGAAAACTATCATTTTATCTGAGAAAACTTTTAATTCTCATTTTGAGTGACCCGTCTAAAGGTCCCGTTTGTTTTTCATAGGCACCTCCGGTACGTTGCAGTTTAGGGCAGAACGGATTAAGATCCCTCCAACCCGTTACCATCGCTCCACTGGATCGGACAGAGGTACGGCTCAGTTTGAGTTCCCACATATGTGCTTAAATATTCCAGCCAAAATGGCAAAACTGAATATCCGTGCTCTTTCTCCACTTCAGGCTCTCTTTCACATTCCGAGTGCAGCAGCCCGACGCCGCCCATGTCTCCCATTAACCTGGACACATCATCTTTCACCAGCAGCCAATCACAGAGCTCCATTTTCACGCAGCCCAGGATATCAGTCAGCCCTGCTCCCATTGGTGACAGGCGGAAAGATGGGTAGGCCAGCACCTCGCCCAGGTCCTTACACTGCCATCATTCAGGAGAACACGACATGTTGTCCACCATTTATCTGCGCTTCTGTCTGGTTCTTTCTGATTAAGCATCTGTAGCGTGGTAAACAAACCTGTGAGGCTCTGTCTCAGTGAGGAACAGTCGCCATCTGTCATTTCATCCTCGCCTCTTTCTCCTACACCACTGATGGTTACCTGAAATCTTTGTCTCCTTTTTTTTTTGGGTGATCATTCTCTCTTTCCTCTCTCCATCTGCTTCTCAGATTTTTCTCTTGCCGCACTTCTTCTGTTAGACACCCAGTGGCAGTTAGGCCCAAGTTCTTCTCTTTAAGATGCTTGAGGTTTGTGCGGGGCTGCTTGTTGCACAAATGGTACATGCACTGTTTGCAAGATCTCCTTTATGCACACAGCAAATGAAAACTCACTATTAGTCCTCCCACTTAGCAACCGTCAGAGATGAATAGCTTCTATGCTAAATGACCTTCATGATGTATTGAATCATCTTTTCAATGCTAGTTATTTATCCTGGATGCTGATACATTGTGAATGGATGCATGACGTTGAGCAGGATATTTAAGTTTGCACATCTCGTATGGCTCCTCGAAATGAAAAAAATATCTTTGTTTTGAAGGATTCTCGAGACATATATTGCATTGAAACAAAAGACTGAAGAAAACAACCTCTTCTCCCTGCATGCTGCATCTGGCACCGTGCTATCAATCACATTTTCTACTGAATGGCGTCTTATGAAATCCGCTTCTTTTCCCCTGAAGGCCGTACTTGGAGGAGCCCCGCAATGTGACTGTACAGAAAGGAGCAGAGCCGCTGGGAATCTCCATCGTGAGTGGAGAGAACGGCGGCGTGTTTGTGTCCAAAGTGACGGCGGGCAGCATTGCTCATCAAGCTCGTCTGGAGTACGGAGATCAGCTCCTCGAGGTGCAGTAGTCGCTACCTTTTAATGACGAGGTTCAACCTTTCATTCAGCCTCTAACAAGTTGCTACTCTGTCCAGTTTAACGGAATCAACCTCCGTAACGCCAACGAGCAGCAGGCGCGACTGGTGATCGGACAGCAGTGTGACACAGTCACCATCTTGGCTCAGTATAATCCACACATGTTCCAGCTGGGCAATCACTCTCGTTCAGGGTAAGAGAAGGGGAAGGTTAGGAGAGGAGAAAAGTTGTAGTAGTTTGACCTGAAAACATGAATTAACTGGTTATGCTATATATGTGCCACATCATCCTCAAAATGTTGAATTTTATTTCGAAAAGTGACACAAGTGGAACCAAATGGAATAAAGATGTATCGTAGTGTTCAACTGAATTACTTAACATTTACAAAACACCTGTTTTAATGCAATGATATAATCAGTGTACTTGTTGGGTTTTTGAAATCCCGTTAAAGCCTTTTTAAATTTTCCCAGCTCTCGGATGGAATCCATCAGCAACCAGCCGACCCCACGAGACAGTGGAGCCACCACCCCAGACAGTCACTCGAACATCGACACTCTGAGCGAGCAGGACGAAGGCACCATGACGCCGCCATCCAAGCAGACGACTCCTGCCACCAGCCCTCACAGCTCCTTCAGGTATTTCCTCTTTACCATTCAGTTTTGTGTTCATGTTCCATTAATGACATCTTTGACTGTCCTGCTGTGTATTATTAGTTTGCATTGTTAAAATTAGTTTTTATCCCCCCCCCCAAGACTTCCTGGTTCAAGCACTCTCAGGGCCGTGGAGCCTCGGCTTGTGAGGCTTAAAAAAATCCACATGGAACTGGGAGTTCAGATCTGCGGAGGAAACGTTTATGGCGTCTTTGTGGAGAGTCTGGATGATGACAGCCCTGCTAAATGTCCCGATGGTTTGCTGCCTGGCGACCTGATACTCGAGGTAGCCACCATGTTGTGCAGAATGAAAAGTACTTAGGTGCTTGTTCACAAAAACGCTTCCGTGTATCTTGTGAGGAGAGTAATAGATGCACTGTATACAAAAGTAACCCGTAGCTACACATCCAAGCAGGTTAGGTAAGAACATTTTGGCACAAACAGTGTGAAGTCCAGCTCCTGCTATATTTAGAGCTGCCTTCTTTTTATGCAATTGTTTTCACTTGCTTATACAGAAACGATGAGTCACTCTTTGTGTCAGCTGTGTAATTTGTTTCTCTGCAGTACAATGGCATCAGCATGAAGAACAAAACTAAAGAAGACGCTTATCTGGAAATTCTAAAACCGGCGGAGACCATTACATTTAAAGTCCAGAACTGTGCAGACAACCTTGCTGCAATCAAAGAAACTCCTGGAGATGGATTTTTCATAAGGTACTTTTGTTGTACAAACTTTTCAAAAAGCCAATAAAGTTTCAGCCTTTAGATGCATTAACGTCCCTGGCACACTGCAGTGCTTTTGACTGTTTGAAAGGCCTTATGAAACAGCCTATAAGCATCCCAGTGTGACTTATTTTTGTCTGAGAGTGGACATACGAAGGGTTAAATCTCAGTTCAGTGTATATATGACGGGTGTCCTTGTTTTTCTGAGGAGGAAGAAACACGGTGTGCTTTCTGATTCGTATCGATCTTGTCTTGTCAGAGCACTTTACGAGAGGGTGGCAGAGGTGGAACAGGAGCTGAGCTTCAAGAAAGACGACATCCTCTATGTTGAAGACACGCTGCCAAACGGCAACTTTGGCTACTGGACGGCCTGGCAGCTTGATGAGAAGGCACAGAAACTGGAAAAAGGACAGATTCCAAGCAAATACATGTATGTGTAAATCAGAATATCTCACTTGCTTCTACAAGAAGAAAGCGGGCGTCGATTATATCCACCCGGGGCCAAAAGCGACTTTCACACAGTTTATTCTTGACTTTACGAAGTGTCACATTGACAGAGAAAACATTCACTTTTAATTTTAATAGTAATTCCTGCTGTTTCCAAGGTTATTTACTTTATTATGATCTGTTTGAGAAACAACACCATCTCTTGTGAAGTGAATTAACATTCATGATAGTTCAACCTTATCTTAAAAAGAGAGACGGTGGCAGGTAAGAGTTCAGAATTTTCTGTCAAGTCAGTACTTGCAATTTTGGTTGAAAATGTCTTAACAAAAAACCAAAAGACTTTTCACTTCATTTTGCCTCGGGACACATAAGAAGTGGCATCATCTGAAATCTATACTTGAAGCTCAAATAGTAATGTGTTTTGCTCCAGAACTACATTGAGTTTACCGTCAGGAGTCGGAGCACCTATAGAATCACATGTTGAAGCACAGATTGTGCCTCATTGCGGTCTATACCAACCTGCTGATTCGTCTCCACTAGGATGGACCAGGAGTTCTACAGAAAACACAGCATGGTCGACATGAAAGACGACAACGGCACCAGCAAAACTCTGTCTGCTGCGGCCCGCAGGTCGTTCTTCCGTCGGAGGCTAAAGCACAAGCGAAGTGGATCCAAAGATGGAAAGGACCTGATGGCTCTGGATGCCATAAGCACAGACTCTCTGCCGATCACAGAGGGTGAGAAAAGTCTCTCTCTCTGATGTAATGTCTTCTCTCAGGATTTACTCGTCTTGCGTTCAGATAAAAGTGAAAAATGAAAATGTACTTGGCTGATCTGACCTGAGATGATTGGTCAGGCAGCTCTCACATATGAAAATGTGACCGTGAAGCAGAGCGCGGCTGTAAATCGTGTGAACAGATGTTTTCTCGGCCAGCACACAGACGTTAATATCTGTGCTTATTACTTGCAGCTGTATCTGGACGCCGCCTTGTGGGTTTCAGAATAGATTGTGATTTTCTTCTTTTGTTATTTGCTGCTCAGACGGAGTGAGCCTGATGTACCAGCGGGTTCAGAAGGTAGAATGCGCCTCACCTCGGCCTGTGCTCGTCTTCGGTCCTTTAGTGGAGGCCAGTAAAGAAATGTTGGTGAAGGAGGCTCCGGACAAGTTCTGCCGCTGCCTGCCTGGTGAGCTCCAGTGAAACCAGTGTTTCATTTGACTCCAGCAAACACAAGAAGCTACGTAAACACTTCATCAGACTGTTTTTAATGCTCCTGAATTTGTGCTTCCAGAGATCATGAAGGCGTCGCAGCACGCAATCGAGCGGGGAGTGAAGGACTGCGTGTTCATCGACTTCAAGCGGAGGAGCGGCCATTTTGACGTGACAACTGTCGCGTCAATAAAAGAGATTACAGAGAAGGTCTATTATTCTCTTTGTATTCTGCTATACATCGTAGATCAGTGACACGGAATCTTTTACAATCAAACTACAAAATCGTAATTGAAATCAATCACTCTATTTTATTTATCGGTAGAATCTTTTTTGATAAACACAAAAAAACTTGACAGAAAGTAAAACATTCATCCTGAATTTTTTTTCAAATCTCAATTATTCATGTAGAATTAGATGGATGCTAATGGATCAAATGCTCGTCATTTGCTTTGTTGCCTCCACGTTAAATTCATCTTTCACTCATGCGATCTTTTACTGTCATTCTCTCTCATAGGACTGTCACTGCTTACTTGACATTGCCCCTCACGCCATCGAACGTCTCCACAGCGTTCACATCTACCCAATCGTCATATTCATTCGCTACAAAAATGCCAAGCAGATAAAGTGAGTAGTCTCATGCCTTTATGATCTTTTATTTTACGCTTTTTTTTTTCTTTTTCTGATTTGCTGCTTTGAAAGCGTCTCGCATGTGCTTGGTGTTTTCAGTACCACTGCTGCTTTGTGCCTCAGAAGAAAAAGTTTTAAGTGTAAAGTTTAGAAAGTGTGGAGTTACAGAAATGTGAGGAAAAGATGAGTTACGAACAAACTTTCAACATGCGGTGGAGTTCTCATTCAACTTTCATTGCATTTCATAAATGCAGCAACTTCTGCTAATGTCTCGATCACACACCCCGTGTAAAGAAAATGATTTTAAGTGTCATTATTTCAGAAGCCGCCTCCCTCCCAGCGGCTCCTGCTGTTTTGATTGGCTGATGCAGATATCACAAAGATGCCTCCGCTGGTTCATTTGTAATCGCTTGGGGAGATTAAATCGGCTGAACTGTCGGTGTGGGACTAATGCATGCGCGCACACACTCCCCACAAGGACGCGCTCGGCTCTGGCAGGCACAAGGCTTTCTCGGCCACACACACACACACACACCTGAGAGATCTGGGTTGTAAAAATAACTGCACAGTGAGAAAATAAAAGCTGCTGACAAGAAGTCGAAGTGAACCTGTGGACGCCGACTGTGTGAGAATAACCGTTACTGGGAGGATTTCAGTCTGTGTCACATGGAAGACCAAAACTGTG
>OMNM01020129.1:2356-24013 GCA_900302745.1 Parablennius parvicornis | reverse complement strand
CACCGAGAAGTTCAGCAGCTGCCCAGGAGACGCCGCGGCGCTGCTGACGCGGGGCAGCAGCACTCTCCCCCGGGTCCAGGGCTCCAGGAAGGACGCTTCTCCTTCTAGAAAGTCTTTTCACGAAGATAGCAGCGGCGCCGGGGAATATTTCTCTCCACTTTCAGACAACAAATTGCTCAAGTTTTTGTCTGGCACTGATTCTCTGTCCGGCTCCGACTCAGAGAAGAGAAGCAATAAGAAGCGGATTTTTACGCGTTTGACCACCGACGGCAGCAACGCTGGTAAGAGAGATTATTCACAGATAGATGCTCGTCAGACTGATCTGAAAAAGACTTTGACTACAGATGAAGAGGACGATGTTAGTAGCAAAGAGGTTCCTCCACCCTGCAAGTCCTACAGGAGTTTTCTCTCCCCACACCACTCTGATTTTATCCCCCTGCACTCAGACAAGTGGCCCAGTGTCACCAAAATCAGACAACTTTTTGATGACAGAGAGAGCCAACAGAAAACAGACGCCCCTGAGATTTTAAAAGTAACTGGCAGAAGTCATTCACAGGAGTTCAGCTCAAGTGAAATTGCTCCTCTCCCTCACAGAAGTGATAAACTGTCACCTAATGAAGCCAGCAGCCTCTATTTGCATGACAAATGCGTAGCTGGAGTACAAAGCAGAGGAAGGCGGGCTGGTGAAGAGAACCTTTGTTTTGGTATGGACTTTAATTCAAAAGCTGACCACCACCAGCAGAACTCAAATGATGAAGAGGCAGACTTAGAGACACCTGGTCACAACAACAAGCAGTCTGGCAGCAGTACTTTTCGAAGCGGCGGCAATAGCAGTCGCAGTCACACTGGGGGTAGTCACTACCATCGGATTAACTCATCTCCACACAGATCTCGTAGTTCCAGCACTGAGGCCGAGGTGGCCCCTAAGACCCCCAGCTCCGTGGGATTGACATCTGACCCTAACCCTGACCTTCAACCTCCTGCTACTTCGTCTTGGAGTGGACCAGTGAGTTCAGACACCTCCTCCTGCTCCTCCTCTCTCTGGCAGCCGACGGTGAGGGAGAGAAGGGATAGACAGGGGGTCGGGCTGCCCAGGGATAGTTTACATTCCTCACATAGCTCTTCTGGAGCACCAGCCCCCTCCTCCTCCTCCTCCACACACCCTCTTTCTCGAGCTCCAGAAAAAGCCATTACCTCCTCCTCTACTGTAGCTCCCTCCGGTGAGCTGAGTGCCCCAGAAAAAGTTGTTTCTCCCCTAAGATCTCGCTGGAGGTTTAGCTCTGGAGACGAAGAAGAGGAGCACACCAGGAGAAGAAGAGGAGGTGGTTGGGGTTTTGCCTCTGGCTCTTCTTGTTCGGTCACCAATAAAGTAGGAGAGCGGCTTGTCACAGAACGAGGAGGCAGCTATTTATCTCGCAGTAAAAATGGCTGGTGGAACGTTAAAGGCATTGGCAGGTCCTCTGGAAGTGAGGAGGACAGTCCAGGTTCTTTGAGCCCCCACTGTCGCGAGGCAGTACGCCGGCGCTCGCTGAGAAAGAAAAAGAAAGTCAACTTGGCCAGTCTGGCATCGGGTCGTGATGATTACAAAGATCGTGATGGCGAATCTGAAGACAGTGACAGTGACGCAGCCTTGACTATGGAGCACTTGGAGAGGCACCACCCACAAAGCACAGGAGGAGAGTCGGGAAGAACAGTAGCTCGGAGCCACTCGGCAAGAGAACCTAGTGGCCATAGAGCCAGAGTGCAGCATTGGGAGCGCATCTCTTCACCTGTGTCGTGCACATCGCTTCCTAGTGTATCCCGAGTGTCAAAGGTCAATATACCCCCGTTTCTCTGTAGTCCTGGAGAGTCACGTGGTAGCAGTCGATACTCAAGCACTGAGACACTGAAAGAAGAGGACCAGGCAGGCAGTACTAGCCATGGAGCAAATGTCTTCTGCAATGTGGGTGGAGGTGCACGTAGCACTGGCAGAGGTGTATCGTCATCCATGCTAAGTAAAACCTACCATGGAAATTTTACCATGTACCGCTCTCCAAGCTTTGGCCACTGTGATAACTTTTCTCGTACTCCTGTGCGAGTTCGCCCCAAGATTGTGCCAACAGTAACCCCCTTACCCGGTGTACTTCCTAGAGAAGGTGGCGTATCTTTAAAGGGAAGGGGGGATCAGAATGTACTACTAAGGAAAACAACAGGTGGGGATGGCGTATCTGATCAGGATAAAAGCCCCATATCAGTGTCAAACCCTGATATCACCTCAGAAACAATGACACTATTAAGCTTTCTGAAGTCTGACCTGTCCGAACTTAAAATGCGGAAAAAAGCTGGAGGGGAGAGAGCAGGGGATGTGGAGGGATCATCGGTGTACAGGATGGGCACAGGGACTCATAGTGGGTCACTTTTGCCAGCGGGACGTCGTCCGTCACTGAAGGACCTGACTGCCACGTTACGGCGAGCAAAGTCCTTCACTTATTCAGACAAGCCTACAAAAACTGCAAGGTGCTACTTGACCGGTGGCGCCACCAAGAGAAGCTCCTCTGAGCAGCAGCTTGACTTGGATACAGAGAGGAGTGGCGGTATGGTGCTATTATCAGATAGGGAGGTCGAAAGTGATGGGGGTGATTTTAGGGTCATGAGAGGACAAAGAATGAGAGATTTTGGATTTGACGACGACGAAGTAATGCCCACTCCACTGCAGGAGATGTATGTGCAGGAAGCTAGACGGGTCATTCAGGACATCTGCCAGATGAGTACGAGGGGGGATGATGATGATGATGATGATGACGATGATAACAATGTAGCCAAAAAGAGAACTCATCATTGGCAGGGTGAATGTTTACAGGCAGAGAAAATGAATGAGAAGGAGAAGGCAGCAAGGGGCATTCAGGATGAAGCAAGAATAGAACTAACGGCTGAGTTTAAGAACACAAAAGACAGGGATAAACATGAGAGGGAGAGAGAGAACAGGCAGGGGGAGAGGAGTGAGAGGGATGGACAAAGTATGCAGTTAGAGAAACTAAACAGCAGGAGCACAGACTACTGGGAGAAATCACACAGAGAGAGTGGAGACCTGGAGAGAGCCTTACTGAAGGGGGACTCGGAGGAAAGCATGTTCTACGACCGCTCCGTGGATGAACTTTCGGGCCACGAGTCTAGTTTAACAGACGAGGGGATTGTGACAGAGCCAGAGACGTGTCCCGGTGACCTCACGGAGAGGTTATTCTTGGGCTCAGCGGGGGTTAATTTAGGGTCAAGAACAGCTAGGGATGTTCTAGGGCAGCCTGTCACTGTATGGATGCAGTCAGCTCTGCATGAAGTGGAAGGGTTAAATAAAGAGGGAGAAAAGCTGACAGAGAACAGTGTGACTTGTACAAACTATCTGAATGAAGTCAGTGCACCTTGCTCTTTGCCTCGTCCTGCTTGCACAGCTGAGAGAGACCACAATATCACGGAGGTGAGCACTGCTGCCAGTGTTAATGCTGCCAGTGAGGAGATCCACACCAGCAATACAGTGTCACAGGGACCAGCAGCCACCCCGGGAGGAGGATTTGAAACCCCTGCAACCCCGAGTGCTATCCGTCGTAGGCGCAAGTTCTCTCCTTCTGGTAACAACAACACTGGTTCTGATTCTAGTAATGGAAGTAATGCAGAGTCAGCAATAGCAGCTGTGGGACATGTGGAGTCCACAGTTTACCGCTCTTTGAGTGACCCCATGCCTCAGCGGCGCTGCCCTGTTGTGGAAGCAGGCAATAATAATTTCTCTTCTGTGGACAGCAACCTGTTAGGATCCCTGTCTGTCAAAGGTGGAGGGGGAGGCCCTCCAGAGGCCTCTGCTATGGCCACGTTATCAGAATATGAGGGAAGTGTAGCCAGCGACTTATCAGTATGCAGTGATGGTGGCCTCCGTGATGACATTGTTCATGACTACAGTGGAATGATAAGAAACATTGTGGCTGAGCCTGGCGCAATGGACAGACTGATGGCAGACGACCACAATGGCAAAGCTCCCAAGAAGAAGTCGTTCAGTGACCCGAGTCGCCGTGGCGAGGCCCCGTTACTGTCCCAGAATGACCCCCAGCACAAAGTTCAGACTGGCAACACTCAACCAACAAGTGAGCTGGATCAGCATGGCCAGATTCCTCCTTCCAGCAGTGAGCCAATCCTGAGCGAGCAAAGAGAGGAATTGTGGGAACCGGAGTCTAATCCTAAAAACAATGTCCCGGCACAGCTGCATCATCACGCTAATAGCAGTACTAAAGTGAAAATGGCTCGCTCCCAGTCGGAGTCAACCCCTCATGTTTGTAAAGATGAAGAAGAGGAGGATGCAATAGACCAAGGTGAGGAGGAGGAAGAAGTGCAGAAGTTTAATTTTGACCTCAAGTTAGCTGGGGTTCTGTCTCCAAGAATGATTCGTCGTCCCACTAGAAAACGTCCAAACAGAATGACTTTTTTTCCTCACGAAGATCCATTTGAGCCCCCAGAAACATGCTCAGAGGATCAGGAGGACCACAGCAACCACCCCGGGCTCAGCTCCCCTGTTTCCTGTTCGCCGCTGCAGTCCAAACCCCAAACCATACACAAGCACGTCCGCCATTCCAGTGAGCCCTCCACCTTCATTCCCATCTCACCACCTCCACAACTCCAACCCCTGAAGGAGGCTGACTGCCTCGCTATCCAAGCCACGACAGAACCTCAGACGTTAAGTAAGCCTCCAGGAGACGAGGCCCCATCGCTGGAAGATGTCACACAGAAGTATATTCTTGAACTGAGCACTACGGATAGAGAGACTGAGGCCCCGGGTCCTCTCTCAGGAGCCACGGATGGACATCAGGGTACGGGGTCAGTTGCTGAAGTCCCCTGCGAGACCAGTGCTGGTGGAGTTACAGAAGCTGGACCTCAAAAAAAGGCCACAGATGAAACTGCATCTACTCAACAGAGGACCAAGCCCAGAGTGGTGAGTTCAGAGTTTTACTGTTTCTCTCTTCTTTTTTTCCCACCATCTTTAATCATGCCTGCCCTCTTTCTGAGATGATGAAACGATGAGCTTCACAGATTCTCAGGTGTCACTTTGTTTTTGTTGGCTGCTATAGAAAAAAAAGCTATGACATTATGAACACCACACCCAGTGCTGAGCGTATTTTCCTTTATTGTGTGTGATGGACGTGGAGGGTCTTTATTTTTTTGTTCAAGGAAGAAAAAAGTTGACGTGTGACTTTTCTTGTCATTTTGAAACATAGTCATCATGTCACTGGTGTCAAAACACCCCATCATGTTGCCCCATACGGTTTACTCCCTCGTATGGTTCCACAGCAACACACTCTGCACAAGTGTTTTCTTGAAGTGCTATGAATCATCCTGGGTATGGTGAGCTTCAGAGTGCATTTGCGAGTAAAGCTACAATACAGGGGCCATTAAAGGCTGAGCAGTGTTAAACAAACATCAGAGGATGTTATTATTTTGATTCAACAAATCTCAGACAAAGGGCCCGTACCGAATGGACCAAGGAGTTCTTGCTATGTGCTTCGGTTTTCAATTATTTGTTTCATCCAGCATCAATTGTCTCAGTGCCATAGAGAGGGGGTATGATAAACAATTCATCCAAACACAGACTGTATGTATGAGCGTGTGATGTTTTGCTACGTTGACATCAGTGGTATATAAATTATTGGAAGCTTTTCCTGTCCTGTTATATAATAGTAAAGTAAAGGTTAACTGATAAGACTGGAACAGTGTGCTGATAAATGTGCAGAACATTGTGGTTGTTGTAAATAAACACATTTTTTAGGGCACACACTGGATGAACTCAGCTTTATATAAGTTTGCAGTATATAAAGCATCACTAAATATTTACTTAATGATAGACGGGTTTTCTGTTACAGGCACTGACATACATCTGAGATGTACATAAAGTGTAAAAATAGCTCCATGAAAAGATATTTCTATCTTAGATCTGTTTGTGTGTGTCTGTGGGAGGAGACGTAGAAGCTCTCACAATCTGTTCTGTCACCGTGTTGTCTCGTTTATACGAAGAAAGTTTAAAGCATAAATGTTTAAGTTACAAAAGTGCAGGTATTTGAAGACTCCACTCAAGTACTGCAGTGCTACAAACTACACACATGCTGAAGTAGATTGCATAAGGCAGGTTTTTTTTTGGTGTGTTATTGTTGTAACAATGCTTCTTGGCAATAAATCTTGCACCAGTGAAAAGTCAGAGGATTTCCCTTTTGAATGGTGCCACATTTGGAAGAAGAGTGCATTTGTGGGATGAGGAGCAGAGCTGATTCTACAGGTTGAAGTCAGGACTCCTGGGAGGCTTTTCTATTCTCTCCACTCCACAATCATGAAAGTGGTCTCTGATTTTTTTCATGAACACACATACACACACATACTTAGCCTTGTTGGTCCTCCCATAAATGCATGTTACTTACATCAAACGCCCTTCCAATGGTAAAAGATTGTAGAATATGATTGTAACTATGTTTGGCGATGAGAGAGCAGGGATGGATAGGAAGATTTTCTAATCAGATTTAAAGACACTGATAAAGTTATAAAACGAAGGCTGCCACTGTAGAATGATTCGTGTATTGTATCAGCAACAGGAGTTACTTTCAGTCATTCTGATTTTTACATTTTACGGGCCATAAAGAAGCCAGTTTTGGCCTGCGTGCTGCATGTGTGACACTCCTGTATTAAATGGTCATGGATGTGAAACATGGAGAAAGTGGAAACAATGCAGGGATTACCATCCTGTTTGAAGTTGTTCCATCAAGCTGCAGACACAACATCCAGAGCTGAGATTTCATCGTCATAACTGTTTTGTTTATATTTCCATTGTGCTGACAAATCTGCTGCAGTGCCTGTGGTTTCTTGTAATATGTCACTGTGTTTATATTTCAGTAATCCAAGCGTAGTTGTTTTTATTGGCTTAAAAACAACCAATTAGCTGGTTTGGCTTCTTTGCTCCTCGACTTTGGCATCGTCTCACAGAGCTGCAGTACTACTCAGTAACATTATTCACTTCTCTTACTCTGGTGCTCATTATCCGTTGATTGTTTCAGTCTCTATTCTCAATGTCCACCCTAGTTGCTGTCCTGATAGTAGCAGTGGCTGCCCAGTTAGCTCGCCGTGCAGGAAATTGGTTTCGGGAAATAGGAAGTTGTTGTGGTAACTGATGACATCCACCACTACCGGCACGCGTGTGTGTGTGCCATTGTACAGTGTGTGCTCGCGTGCGTTTGACCGGTCTGCATGTGTGTGTATTAGGAGCTGGTTTCCTCTCTCTTTCCTCTGTGTGTGTGTGCGAGCCAGTGCTTGTTGTTAGCCTGGAATATATCACTGCCTTGTTGAGGCGCTCAGAGCTCAGACCTTTGCCAGCAGGCTGTTTAGAGCAATGCCCTGCAGCTCTGGTGCATTGTGCCTGGCTGTGTGATTTGGACTGAATGTAATAATGAGTGTGCCAAGCTAAAATGGACCTCGGTCAAGAAGTTCTGAAACTACGGAAGCAGGATGGTGTGTGTGAGAAGGAGACTTTTTTCTCTTTTCTGGAGGCACTGAGCGAGACATGTCTCTCCCACCATGCAGCATTCTGACGTCAGGATGTCCCATTAATTTCCAACTTTAATTTGTTTTTCAATTAGTATTTTCCTTTATTGCATTGTGACCTTTTATATTGTTTTCATTATCCAGATGTGTGCTCAATCATAACCTGATCTAGGCAGGTCTGAAGTGCCGAATCAGTTTTCAATTGTTTAAGAACTAATTCCCCAAGACACACTTCCTTTTTAGTCTTTTCATTGTTGTTGCATCACGTGTGTCTGGAACATTGCAGGAAAGTGAGGTCATAATCTTTGTCTTGTAATGCAGGACACTGGGCCAAATGTCAGGTAGAGAGAGAGGGAAGCAAAGAGACAGAGACAAAAAAAAGAAAGAGCTGGAAAGAAACTTGCTGGATAAAAAAAATAAAAATCCCAGGATCAAATTAGAACAGCGAGTGAGCTGAAGAATGAAACCACAACGGAGGGAGAAAGGGGAGGAGAGCTGGAGAATAAGGGACAAAGAGAAAGACACACTAGCACAAGAAACCAGAGAAGAGGAGGTTTCTGGGTTTCTGGGTTGGCAGGGTGCCAGAATCTGATCTCTTATTGAATGTCCAGTTTTGTGTGATCACACTCAAATGTGGGTCAAATCAATGTCACTGTTACATTTTCTTGCCAATACAACAAACTCTGGTTACATTTCAAGTGAATGCTGTATTTAATAGTTTATTGTGGAATAAATTGTGGGAAAACATACATTTTAATAGTTTATTTAGATGTAAAAGCTGACATATAAGACTGAGCTACGTGTGAGCAAAATTGCAGTTACATATCGTTGTCACCTCAACTTCAGTACATGTATCTTGTAGTATTTAAAATGGATTTAATATGAAGCCCTTGTTTGTCCAGTCTGTGTGACCTGTAACGGAACAGTGCAGCTCTCCATCTGAACAGACAATTATTATTGTAAAGCACTGCTGAAAACAACAGGGCAGTGTTGCTGAAGAGGTCGAGTGAGGTAGACGCATTGTTTTTTCTCTCCATGTAATGGATTATATGGTCTCTTGAATTAGAGTGTGTGTGTTTTCTTTTACAGTTTAAATAGTTTTTAAGTGTCGGACGCAGCAGGAAAGTGGCTCATCTTCTCGTCTCCACTTGCTGCATAACAGTCTTCAAGTCTCAAATGCAAGGTTGTCACGCATTAACAGCCTGAAAGTGACATTGAGCCACCGAGCACACGGTTTAGCAGAGAGTATAAGGGACAGCGGTTTTAGTGCCTCGCTCCATATGTCTTTAAGTGACTGGTGGCATTGAGAAATAGAGAGACCGGAGATTTGCTCTGCCCTGCATGGATTAGGTCTAAAAGCACAGTGTTTATAACTCCAGATTTATGAGCGACTTTGTTTTATCAGGCCACCCTCAAAGAATCAAATACTTTACCGTTTTTCCCGATCTCCCCTTTCTGCTCCCTCAGATGGAGAACTGATGTATGGGAAAGGTTTCAGGTAGAAATGCACCAGAAGATGTGAGCTGAGCTGCTCTTTGGGTTCAAGAGTTGGGCATGCCTTTTTTTTTTTCTATAAACATAACTCTTACATTGTTTATGATATCCAGAAAGTATTGCTTGTTATAGGATTTTTCTGGAACATGACCATGAAATAACAGATTTACATGCATGCCACTCATTTGTAACATGAGCTTCTTAGGCCCATCAAAACCACGTGGTTTGAATGAATAACTCCCAGTTATTGAAACTATTTGTAGTTTTCTTGGAGAAAAAATATCAAAAGCACTTGCATTTTATTGCATATTTTCAAACAACTGAACTCAGCCATAGAGGACTAATAACTGAGGGAACATCAGAGGTAACAGCTGCGTTTTCATGATTAATTTGTTGTCAATGTGACTCAATTCTTTCCGATTGAGTGAAGAAATCATATTAATCATATCGTCTGATATGGTCTAATCAAAATCAAGAATACATTTATACATTAGTTGTTTTTATCCAATCTGTGTTTATATTGCTTCTTGTTTATGTACCTATACCTAATGTTAGAAACTCACCATAAACAAACACTTGTCCAAATTACAAGAGAAAAATAAAATCATATACTGAAACCAAAGGAAATCCACACCTGGAAAGATCAAGTGAATTGTTTAAAATCTCCCAGTGACATGAAGCGTACATCATGCAGTTTCACTTATTGAGCCCGTGGCCACATTTGGACTTTGCTGAGGAAGTTATGTAACAAGTAGACGACCACCTAATACTGGCTGTTGTAAGCAAACTGACTTTTTGATAGACCGCAGACCGCCGCACGGTCAAAAGGGCAAACCTCCAAGTCCAGTTGCCATGTTACATATCTTGGGTTTGATGTTTTCTGTTTTTAACATATGTAACATATAAAACAGATTATTAGTTACAGAGATTCTTCTTTCTACAACATTGTATGAGATTATTCAATCTCATAGTAATATTTTAAATGTGAATGAAAACATTTTACAGGTGCTATTAATTACTTGTTTTATTTATTCTAACATTCCATAAATTCTTCATATTGTAGGAACTGGTTCCACATTGGGACTAATATTTAACATATAGCAAGGATTGAATTTGGCCCCTGCACTGAAAAAAAAAAAAAAAAAATCATTGGTCTGTTATGTAAACAAAAATCGGGTTGTAATGAAAAACTTTTCATCCTGAGGTCAGCGGAGCGAGTGAGGTCAGTGGAGAGGAAGGAGCTCGTCTTTGAAGCCAGATATGAAAGAGAAGTGAAAGGACATGTTCCACACGGACACGTGGAGGATGTGGGCAGCCACACGAGAACCTTTTTAATGTGCAAAAAGTCATCCGAAGTTCAATGGGTTACATAACATGAGGGGTGCCGGGGCAGGTTAACAGACGATGGAGGGATGAAAGGGTGAGGATTTGGTTAGTTTTGAGTTGATGTCTAAAGGTGTCCCCAGATGAGAAGGGAGAGGTGGGATGAATCGGAGGATGAAAAGGCTGCACGCTGGATACCGGTGGCAACACGGACACTTCTGATGGCATCGATGATCTGACCTTAACTCGTGTGGGTGGAGGTTAGGAGAGAGCTTTTTTTTTTTGTCGATAATTTAATGTCCCTCACTACTCTCACTTTAAAAGATGGACTTATAGTACAGAGATTGTGACCTGGAACTCACCTTCTTGCAGGGTTTAGATTACCTTTAGCTTTTGCAGTGCTGATTCAAATGAAAAAGTCAACTTGAAACTCTCCAGAAGTCTGTTTATGACCCTTTAATGTCAGTAAGTAGTGGTGCAGCAGTCAAATATCCTTGCAGGTCCAGGGGTGGGGACACGCAGTATTAGATGAAATGTCACTGGCATGTCACTGTTTAAAAGGTGGATAGTAAAATAACTTGTACTTAGCTTGTTCCTTTAAATGTGACATTATTCATCTTCCTTTAAATTCTAATAGTTTAAAAAGTAAGCAATACATCCCACTTTTTGTCGGTGTTTTCAACACAACTCTAATACAGTTTATGAAAGTTTTCAATGCTTCATCAAATATGCTAAATGGACCTCAGAAAACACGTTTCACCCCGTTTAGTATTCTCAAAGCATTCTGGATGGTCACATTCTCCCTCTCATACATACATATTGGCTCTACATGCTTCATGAACATCGATCTGTATTCATTGCAGCAGACTCAACCTCTACTTTACCTTTACTTACGTAAATCTATTTGTTCATCCTCATTGTGACCTTCATTTTTGTCCTTGCCGTGACAATGTAATATCGATAAGTGTCCAAAAAAACATTCAGGTCCCCACCAGTATTGAAAAACAACACCACACACACACACACACACACACAGTGAACACAACCCAATGTTGCCAGATTGGGTGGGTTTCCTTGTTTTGAACATTATGGGTTGGAAATGATTGTGTTGAAGCTTTTTTAGAAAATATTCCAGATACATATTTCTTCCTAATTTCTTTCTTATCATTTACTTCATTTTTGAAACTTTCTGAGAGTGTCTGCTCCCCTTGACATCATGAGTGGTTAATGAAGTGTCGCACTAAAGTGCTAAACAAAACTATGTTGGCTCATTGGTTGCACTTTGTAGCGCACCTGTCTGTGCTTCTTTTTACTTTCATTATTTATTGCAGTTGTTGGTGCTTGTGACGTGTTCTTTATTATGCAGGTGATAATTTTATGATTTTAACGTTCATTTCTTCAGAGGTGGAGATTTTGCCTGGTTGTCATGGAGTTTGACAGGTTTTTATCTCTTGTGTGTTTTGGGCTGGAAACTGTCAGTCACACCTCACAGTCCAGCCCAGTTTGTTCTGGAAACCCGTCTGTAATGATTTGAAAACTAAACGCTTCTCGTTTCTTTAAAAAATGGAACACCAAAAAACATTATTCAAGTTTTGATTGTAGAAAGGAAAGGAGCAGTTTTTTAAAGCACCATGTGTGAAATGTCACATGGTGAATTATGCAACATATATGTGCATCAATATCTACTCTGACAGTAAGAAGGAACTCTGATTGGACCATGACCAGGTTCACAGCGCCTCTGGTCTTTATTCCAAACCGAAATAGTCAATCGGATGGTGCAATTTTAATCAGATTGGCATTTATTTATATATTTTTTACTTTTTTTTTTTTTTTTTTTATTAAACTGAAATAACATAGAACGTCAGGAGATGCTTTTTATTACATTTGTCAATTTTCTCATGAAATAATGTTCATAAAATAAAATAAATACATACAATAAAATAGAAAAAATTAGAAATGACACATTATGATAATAAGACGTGATTAGAGCTCAGTTATTACCTGCGTCACTGGGAACCATTTTGCAACGAATCTATTCATTTTCATTTGAAATCTGGCCATAATTTTTTCCATGGGGTAAACTTTTTTCCAGTCTGTCTCCACTGAGTGATGTTGAGGGGCTCCGGTTTCAACCAGAATGCTGTTATTGTTTTCTTTGCTACGAGTAGCAGAATTCGAAGTAAGAATATCAAATCTTTGTCCATGTCGGCATCAGGGGCGATACCTAAAATACAGAGTGAGGGATTCAAGATCAAATGGGTGCCCAGAATCGTATCTATTTCTTTTTTGTATGTTTTGCCCAAAATTCTGTCTTCATTAAATTTGATTACTTACATTACTGTCCATGTAACCTCAGATTATCTTGTGCCAAACATCTTTTACCAAAGCTGTGTCTTCTGTGACTGAAACAGCAACTTTAGGTTTTGGCAATGTGCTGTTCTATCACCTGAGCCACAGTCATTGCACCGTAGCGTTGGATACACTGACTTAATGTTTCTCATTACATTATCACACTTATTCAACTCTTGAGACAATTCCCAGTTAGTGGAGCTTAGCAATTAGACTGTGTGCAGAGGGAAACGGCTATTCAAGCTCAGACTTTAATTTCTATTTTTGTTGAGGAACCAGCATAACTGCTTTTTTTCCTTTCCTGTCTTTATTATAACTATTTACTATTGCTACATATTCAAATTTCCATCCCCCTCAAATGCCCTGTAAAAGCATTCAGTGCTGTTGACTTTGATTTTAAAGCTTGCCAGAAGTAAAAGAAAACAACAAATTCATGAAGTGAAGTGACATGTAGTGTTTGCAAACATATCCCTGCATGAGGCTCCATCTGGGTTCTCACAGTGGAGGGAAAACGTCTGTGGGAAAACGGTTCTCTTCGTCTCCTTCCCCTCAGCTGGTGACAGTTGCAATATGCTTTGAAAATCTTTAACTTCTCCTTTTAAGGAAAGTCCCTCGTTTTTTTTTTTTTCTTTTTCTTTTTCTTCCCTCTTTGCACTGTGGCCTGCCAGTAGAGAGTCACAGTTCAAACCTGTGAACAGTGCCTGTTGGCTTCGTCTTCTTCTTTCTCGTTTTTTCTTTTCTTTTCTTTTTTTTTTTTTTTTTTTTGTCTTGGTTCCCAGTTGGCCCGTCTTTAACTGTGTCTTTGTGACTCTTTCCACTCTCTCGGTTGGTGTGGATCCACCCAGTGTAATTACAGAGCAGTTTGCTTATGCAAGGAAAGTCTCCTCTGAAACAGCACTTTCTAGCAGTTACTGTTTCAGCTTTTATTGTGCACCCAAGCAGATTTTCTTTTCTCTGTTTGTGACATAAATAACAGATTTCAATTTAATCTGGTTTCCAAGGTTCATTTGTTTAAAATTGCTTTGCGTTGTTTTCTTTGTGAGATTATTTCTCAGACAGCCTTTCCTGTATTCTGTGTAACATCCTTCATCTGCACTCCATGTGCTCAGAAAGATGTCTACCGTGCAGATTCCAGCTTTCAGATTGGCGGTGATTCACCTAATGCCGGGGCTGTACTGCTGGCTGCTGCGAGCTTAAGTAGAATCATCTGAGGTCAATGTTACAGCTGCCGCTAATTGATTTCTCCAAAAAGGAAAATAAGAGAGGCTACTGTAAAAATACCCCCCGAAAATTCCTGACATGCCACAAGAATTCATTCCAGACACGCAGAAAACAAGGGGATAACAAGTCGTGGGTCTTTCTGGAACAGCAGCACAGCTGATTGGACAGTATTTGAACTTTAAAGTGTGTGTACGAGGTACAGGGGATAGCTTAGAAAATCCAAACTATTGCCACGTGTTTCCACATCGTCTGTCCTCTTTCCCTACTTTGAAGAATAAATGAATAGGACTTTGTATAAATTGAAGGAAACAGGCTTGCAATTGATTGCCAAAGGTTCATGCGTCAAGTGAAGTCAAAGACAAACAGTTATTCACAGTATGTGTCGTGAAATCTTTTTAGTACTTATTCCACACCAAAACCACAAGTTTGATAATAGGATTAGAATAATACAAATTTTAAGTACCCAGTAATGTTAATGACTATTAAAGCACACAACAGATAAATATAGGTAGATCTATGAATGGAAGTGTTAGTGCAGAAAGTCCTCAGTATATATAAGGCCGTTTGTTAAGTCTATTGTTGTGGGTCATTTTCTTTTGACATATTAAATTTGAAAAGATCAGAGCCGGTGAAGCCTCAGGCCGCCTGCCAACGAGGTCTTCAATCCCCGTTCACTCTTACATATACTTTATTCAGAGGTGGACGGCTCAGAAAGTACACTTCGATGACCCAAAGTCCTCAGATCAAGGTCAATATGACCTCACAAGTGTCTCTTGCTTGTGAATGGCATAACTCTATAAAGTTTCCAGAGAACCACTTTATATTTGTTACAGACAGAGTGAAGTTCAAAAGGAACAAGTTAGATTTTAGCTGTTCAAGGTGGATCTCCCCTGAATAGACTTTAATACCCTCTGTAATTTCACGTCTGTCCAACGCAGCATCCCGAGAAGGCCTACACTTAACACCTCTTATTACATTATTTAACCGTCCTCACCGCATCCTGGATCGGATATGAGTCGGTGTACACTGTGATTTCAGCAGTTTGCTCCGCTATTAAATCAAGGGTTTGATTCAAGTATATGTCTTTGTGGCATATTTGGAAAAGAAGCGACTTTGTTTGCCGTCGAGAGTAAAACACTGAGAAAGTGTATGGTAAAGGGTGAACTGGGGATTTTTATTAGATGACAAAAGAAAAAAAAGGAGCTTTTCAGAAGAACTGTGTCACACAGATTGTCAAATAACAATGATCAGGCTGTGTAACATGGTCCGACACACAGTGGACAGCCTGTAGTTTGATTATTATGCATGTATTTTTATTAGCATGTCTTCTCGTATGTGCATATTTCTCCAAAAACTTAGAATGCATTAGAGATCTTTCTTACCATGTCTTCTTCGGTCCCTAACACAATGTGGCATTTGTACGACGTGCGGCACAGCATAGTTCGGAGCGTGGTCGGATGGAGACACACACACACACACATACGTATACACTGTTGGGTTCGACTCAGCCGTTCGGTCGGTCATCTTTGGTCATCTGAAGAAACATGACAGAAGAAACAGTCTCAGTGCATCTTCGGTCTCTGTTATTTTCCTCTCAACTCGCTCTCGGACTATCTTATGGCATCAGTCCGCCGGTTCGGATCATGCTCTAGCTGCCAGTTAAGGAAGTCACGTGAAAATGGAAATGGCAGGCGCTGGAAGAGTCGGAGCGCCGTTCCCGAGTGGCTGCTGGGATCCCGGATCAAAGCGCAAGGAGAGGAGGAAGATGTTTGGAAACGGGGCGCTGAAGTAGCGAAGGCCAGAGCCCCCTCACAGCAGGCAGGTGGTGGGAGCAGTTTTCAGCTGAGTCAGATTTACATTTTTCTTCATGTTTTGTCTTTTTTCTGAAGCGTACAATGATTTAATGAGTGCAGGCAGACAAAAGGTGAATTGGAACTCTGAAAGTTAAGAGAAGGTGTGTGTGTGTGTGTGTGTACATGTTGCATTGTCAGCTGCTGACTCAGAGGTTATATGAATCTTGTAACGTTTATCCCTGAGCCGTTGTTATTATATTACCTCAACACTGACATCACCCGTATCATGTGGATTTCATCAACGGGCACCCGCAAGACACACAAATAACAATTTACCAGCTCAGGTAATTTCTTAAAAGTGGATTGTTGTGCAAACATACTTTGATATTTTTTAGTTTGACAAATGCACAGTATCAAAATGAGTCAAGACTAACAACTTTTTTCTTATTAACCACAACAATAACTTCGATAGAAAACAGAAGAAAAAGAGCCAACATGCATCAAAAAGCCTTTGATCTTCATAGTGTTGCAAACACCTTTTCTCTTTTTAACAATCTATGCAAATTAAGTAGATTTTCACAACATGTAAAATGTTAGTCTAGATGTGAAATTCAAGCTTTTTACATGTTTCTTCTTCTGACAAGTGGGATGTTGTGTATTTTTCAGCGGCAACATTAATATGCGTAGTCAGGTTACTGGCAATATCTGGACGAAATAAGATAAGAGCAGCACTTTTCAAAACTGTTTTGTTTTAACAGTAAAAATGTTAGTTATTGTGTCCTTGCAGGAAAAATCAGTGGGAATTTTTGTGACAAACCAGATTATTTTTCTGGCTTATTTTTTAGTTATCCCTCATATAATGCAAGTTTGTAATGTGTTCATTTCAACACTTTGAGGTTCTGAATTCTGGACATTTTAACAGTATTCTCACTCAACCCAAGAGGATGTTGCAGTGGAAGTTTAAGGAGACAGTTGTTTGAGTGCAGCAACATTTTATTTTCTAGAGAATTCACTGGTTGCATTTCATGTTTGTTTTTTTTTTTTCTCTCCAAACAGGTGTTATAAGCTTTGTTTGGTCACGTATAACTTTTGCAACATTGTATTTATGATGCAAGACTTGATGAACACGAAGGCCATTGTAAGTCTCTTTCAGTGTAACTGATCGTCCTTTCCAAATTCCAAACCGTCCTCCTGAGTGACCTGCGTCTCCTCATTTCCTCATAGGTGAGGGCCGAGGGGCTTGATGTTTGTGGCTGCTGCCAACCTTTGTGCTCAAGCAAAACATTTTCCAAAGATGAGTTTTCACCAAGCTGTGAGTCAGCGTGAAAATACGTCGACCTTACCTCAGCCGAGAAAACTGTGTGTGTGTTGTGAGAGAGAGATAGAGAGCAGAGGCATGTGTGTGTGTGTGTGTGTGTGTGTGCTTCAATAACTCAATATTATTATAAAACCTGAGGAGGATCTTGCTTCTCTTATTCTTTTTGTCAGTTTAAAGTGGAACTAGAGGCCTCCTCCTCCTCCTCCTCCTCCTCCTCCTGCTTCTTCTTCTTCTTCTTCTTCTTCTTCTTCTTCTTCTTCTTCTTCTTCGAAGTGCACCTCAAAGTATTCCAACAACCTCCTCGAACAAACCAGTCACTAAAAAGTGTCTCAGTGTTTTTCAATCCTTCCCCATACTACGTGGGACTGATGCCACAGTTGCCAGGTAACTGATGCATCGCTTCCTGTTTCATTAACTTTTGCAGACTCCTCTGCCTTTGGAGGACCTGTCCTCAAAAGACCGACCAGACTGTGTCCTTTCAAAGCTGCAGACATTAAATTAAGCCACTATTCGCTTAACTTGCTGTTTCCCAGACTTCTTCCCTTCAAATGAATAACTGAGGCGATTTCACAACACTGCCGCCAGTCGTTCAAGGAGGGAAGCACCATTTGTTTCCTTCCATCTAACGTGTTTCTGTTGGATATTTTTGGAGAGTGTGAAAGAAGAAGCGGTATATCGCTGTTCTGTCACTCCTTCAGTTTGCTGATAGTGCCACAATATGCTATGATGTATCGACTGGGAGCTCCTTTGTTAGACTTAATGGCCAGAATGTAAAGCTAAATTTTCCAGGAACACATTCTCTTTGGCCTTCACTTCTTTCCTTCTTTGTTCCTTGTTAATAAATAAATATCAAGAAGCTCGTCTGCACGCACAGCTCCGAGCTTTTCTTGTGTCGTTTATCTTGTGACTGTGAAGTGGAGCTAGGTCACAGATGAGTTAAGTTTTATGGGACGTGAACTCAGCAGGTGAAAGATTTTCGATTGTTCCTTTTATTTGATGAACTAAGGAGAAAACCACTGGAAGACCTAATAGATCACTCATAATTGTGAGTTGACCCGTTTTGAATGAGAATGCGGTATTTTATTCACATCGGGAGGTGATTTAGAGGTCGATGTTTGGAGACGACGAACTTTAAGGATAAAAAGCTCATTTATTGAATCTGCCCAACTAACAGCAAACTAAGAAACAAACCATATTTGAACTTTTTATGCAGATCAATACAACTAACTGATGATTAGCACTGATTATTACTCAACAGAAGAATCAGCAGCAATGAAGCATTTTTATTTATGAAACACTCGAAATTAACCAGAGTGCAGTACGAGAAAATAAATAGTGTTAAAGTGCACGGTGCCCAAATTCACATGTTGTAAAATATATAAAAGATACAGACAGTGCATATTAAACAAACACCGTTAAGACATGTTGAAAAGGATAAAAACATTGGTAATAGAAAGGGCATTAAAAAGAAAAGTAAAACTATGTAGAATTAAAACGTCAGCAGCTCACATGTTGTGGTAGGCCAAACAGAAAACGCGGGTTATGACATGTTTTAATAACAGACGGGAAGAAAGCAGTAAGTACAGGTGGAAAAGAAATATTCAAAAAGTTGTACTTAGGTTGATAATTAATATTACACAAGAAAATAAACAACCTTAAAAGGTTGAAATTGGTATTGATATTTTAAACATTATAGGTCAGTATGTTAGCAAAAAATAGAGTAAGATGACGATGAATCGACAACAAATCTAGAATAGAAATTTATAAACCCAAAAACTAAAAAATAATTTTTTTTAAACAACTGAAACTATTTTATTTTTTAGAGTTTTACTTTAATTCCACTAAAATTCAGCTCACTGTTGACAATAAAAAGAGCAACCTGCCAGCCAGCTTTTATCTAAAATCAATGAAGTCTGCATCCTCTCCAACATATTTCCAGTGGTACAGGTAGTTTCAAGAGTTTTGTTGTTGCGGTGTGGTTGCCTGGCAACTAGCGGGGACTACGGGAAGTCTCTGCACCTGGTGAAGAAATATCCCTACACATAAAATAAAACAATACGGCCATGTGGGCTCGCATGACGACGTGCCAACTGCAGTCGAGGCATCAACTGAATCTGAGAGCAGCTGCTTTTAAGGCGTTGATCACTGAGGGTGATTACAAGTCTGGTCAAATGCTTCATTCGTGTCTGGCATTAGATTCAAAACAAATCAGTTTGATGATTGTGAGGACGAAGGTTCAGTTCTGTCACGAGTGCTGTTGGTTTACAAAACCTGGTCTCAACAATTTGATCTGTGAGACCTCGTCTAGTAATGCAGTTGAATATTTAGTTTTGGTCCAGTGGTTGAATGCATGTACGTAGGTACTGCGTGCGTGCATGTGTGTGTGTGTGTGTGTGTGTGTGCTGACCTTTTGTCCCTTGGCCGTCTCTCACACTCACCCAGTTGTGCGGAAAGTCTATACCAAATACAACAAGAATAATTGCCACGGCGATGATGATGTTTAATGATGATGGTGGAGTTTATCTGCAGATTGGAGGAATGTGGTGTGCGTGTCCTGCGTCCTTCAAGGTACATTCGACAGGTTCACAATGCTCCCCGTCACCCGGTGACAGCCAGGGGGTTGTGGGTAATCGGGTCCGATTCTCCTGAAACAATGTCGTCCTTCTTCGCTCCTCAATAGGCCTCTTATTTTCAACCAGGCCTCAACGTTTCCCCCCCTTCAAACATTTTACTCACCAGTTGACATTTCGGTTTTGCGGTTCTGAAATGTTATTGTGAGGGGAGGAGAGAAATTATCTAAGGTTCACACAGTCGTGCACGCTGGGATTCCATTCACATTAAACATCAGTGGAAAGAACAGTTTCCTGAAAGCGCGTCGGACCCAGACTCAATCTCTGTGACTGTTCTTATGAAAACAACCGAAATTTGGCCATGTAGGGGAGTAAGAAACATGAATGTAGTAAAAAGTAAGGATCCAAACCCCAAACTGAATAACTGGCGCTGAAATAGTAACAACCTCCAGATTTTACGCAGAGATTTTGACTTTGCAGCATTATTTCCAGGACAATTATTGTTATTGCTGGTATTTTTGTTATTGCTGGTATTTTTGTTATTGCTGTTATTATCCTTATTGCTGTTATTGCAGCTTTGAGTTTGACTGGAAAGTTTCAACTAGTCAAATGAGTGGTGAACCACTGATAAGAGGAAACAAGGATCCTAAAATGTGGCTCACAAACTGTCCTTGAATTTCAAAAACATTTGAAAAGAAATGTTTTCCTGATCAAATATATTCTCTGTGATTTCTACATAAATCAATAATTCTAGCTTGATGAATTAACTGTTCAGTAATCCATCTTCCTGTTTACACAAAGATGGAAATTTGGGGCCATTATAGAGCTGTTTTCAAAAAGTGTGGCCTTAGATTACTGAAAAAGTGGTCATGTGACCAACATCACTGGAAATAAGTATGACGATATTCACTTTTTGTTGCTGTTTGTGCAACTTGAGAAATTTAAGCTGATGTGGCAGTTTTATACCAATCCAAGCCAACTTCATGATGAATTCCAAATTAAAAGGTATCTTTGTAAAAGGATGCGTGTAAAGTAAAAAAAGGAAACCAGAATAAGACGCTTTTTAGAATTCGTATCATGTCCGGGAAGCTGCACTTTACTTTTGTCGCATTGTTTCACTTATCTGTAAAGTTTTAACCAATCAAAGATCCAAGAGAAGGTCTGCAGCTGTTTTCTGAAAACAATATGGTGTTCTGTGAACCGGAGGTGTAAACAGAATTGAATGACTGGCGATCAGTCTTTTATGAGCAGTTCCTCTGTTGGCTTGTTGTAAATGAGATGTCCCCCTGGTCTGTGGCTGCTATTGGATCATTGGTTTTCTAGAGAAAGCTGAAATCAAGATGGCTTTTTTGGGGGTTTAATCTATTTTTCTCTGCTTTATGCATTCACTCCACACACGGACAGATGCAGGTAGATGACAAAGTACTCACAGTCGTACAGAACATGCTGCTCACACTGTGTTAATAACATCCAAACATGGTAGCGACTCCCATTACAAGTTTTAGTGATTTTCTGTTTATTTGGCTTAGATGCTGTTGAGAAAAAAAAACAACAAAAAAAACTATAAAACTAGACTGAACTCCTATTTCATCCCCATGTAAGGCAATTATTCATATTTTACACTTGATTCTGTTCTCATCACTAAATTTTATGACCCTTCAGTGTTTTCTCATGCTAGAAATCACAGGATTGTGTTAGTGGTGCAGGTTCGCTTAAAAAAAAAAAAAAGAAAAAAAAAAGGATCCTGCTCTGATTCGTCTTCTTGGCCATTGTTTATTATTGTCTCTCGAAACACCTCTACATGTCTAACATCCTCACGTAATGAGCAGTGATTTTGCAGTAAAGCCATCCAATAAAGCAAAATAATGTCCTGTGATGATCCGAAGTAACCAAACCCAAATAGCATAATTCTGTCTGAGTTGGAAACATTGTTATTATCCTTTTTCAAGTCCGTCCTGTGATCTACGCGGTGGCCCGTCACTGTCCGCTTTCTAATAAAGCAAAAGTGGCACGGGGATTATGGATGGCTCCGGCTCCAAAGGAGCCTTCA
>OMNM01020125.1:12456-35642 GCA_900302745.1 Parablennius parvicornis | reverse complement strand
CAGCTTCAGCTCTGGAATTCTTTTGATAAAATCCTTTAATTTCATTTTTCACCCTTGAATATATTTTTAAAAAATATAGGTGTTTTTTTTCATATTCAAATTCTGTTTTCAGGTTGAATTTTTTTTTTCACTTTCAAAAGTTTTTCACTTCCAGATCTTTTTTTTTGTTTTTTTTTTGAGGTTCAAAATTTTGGCCCTGTTCTGGCGTGGGGGGGCGTGGCTTCCACTGAGAAGGGGGTGGGATTTTGAGTGACAAGTTGCAAAGAAAGCTCAGGGCACAGTGTTGCCTTCAGGAATAGTGGGAACTTTGAAAGATATAACTCCACATTATCTAGACACTGTATTCACCTGATGGCTGTAAATAACATTATGCTGAGGACACAGATCACTTTTACAGTCTAGTTTGAACAATTCTAAGCTATTAATATATAAATACTGCAAAATATTCCAGATTAAGTTTAACATCCGTACTCTAAGAAAGGATTTTTCCCGCTTCCACATAAAACTGAGTGCAGTATTGCTGTTTCAGTGGTTTCAACCTGCTGTTGTGCAGGTAACAAATACAGATATAAATATTAAAGGCACAGTGGAAATTATCCCAAGTATTGTAATGCAGAGTAACTTTCAGGAATGGGTTCAAACTAGCCTATGAAAGTTATGTGTCCTGAGCATAACATTTACAGCCATCAGGTGAATGCAGTGTATAGAAAGTGTTGAGTTATATAGTTCAAAGTTCCCACTGTTCCTGAAGGCAGCACAATCAGGGAACGCCCTGAGCTTGCTTTGCAATACTGTCACTCACAATCCCGCTCCCCCCTTCTCAGTGGAAGCCACGCCCCCCCACGCCAGAACAGGGCCAAAAGTTTGAACCTGAAAAAAAATTATCTGAATGCAAGTGTTGAAAGTGGGGGGAAAAAAACCTCTACATTTTTAAAAATGTATTTAAGAGTGAAAAATGAAAATAAGGGGTTTTATTAAAAGAATTTCAGAGCTGAATCAAAATTATGTACAAATTTGAAAAAAACTTTTCATACACTTATTTTCATTTTGGATAGCGTTTTAAATTTTTCAAAATTGAAGATCAAACCTTCAACATTCAGTTTCAAACATTTTTTTTTTCTTTTTTTCAAAATTATTCTAATGAACAAACCCTTTTGGGCTGGATCTAGCTCCTTAGACTTTGAGTCTAGTTTCATGGCAACCAACCTGCTAGTTTTAATGGCAGCATCACAGAAATCTCAGCTCGGGGCAAAAAGTATTTAAAAAAATGTTTACTCCTGATGTACACACTAATAATGTCATCATTCATGAATGAAGCTTTTTAGAATGGTAATGTTGCTAATTTGTTGTGTCCTGGTTTATTTCTAGTTGGTCACAGAGTGAAAGAGGCGCATCGATGATCCTGTGACGCAAAGATCTCCTGCTCTTCTCGTCGCCTCGTGGAACCAGAGGCTGAAGACGTCAAAGATAAGGCCGCTGGTTTCTACTACTTCTGCTGGTGGTGGTTGTAGTTTGCGGCCGCCGTGCCGCCACAGGGTGCGTCTTGTAGCCGCCGTGCTGCTGTCGAGTTGGTCTTGGAGCTGCCGTGCCGCATCTGAGGCTCGTGCTTTGATTATGATCTTGGTCTGCTGCTTGATCTCAATAATTTGAGAGGTATTTCAAACTTGCAGTTTATCGCTTCCTATCTGTTGTTCTGGCCGTCGCAGGGTAGTGTGTTTACTGAGTAGTTTCTGAGGTTTTTCTTGATGTGCGTTCCAGACGAGAGAGATGATTGAAAATAGTCCTGGGGGTCCCAGTTTCCCCTCTGATCTTGGTTTATCTTTGGTCTCCTTGATGCAGCTCCAGTGGTTTTGTTGTGTGGCTATTGGAATATCTTTAGAGATCTTCACATCGGCTGTTGTTGGTTTAAGAGCATTATTTGCTTCAGGCTTGGGTTGCACGAGGGGATCAGCCAGGGGTGTCAAACATGGGTCCTGCGGGGAAAAAAAACCTACAAGAAGCTGTAATCTGGCCAAACAACAAAGAAAATTGATCAACTTTGGTGGTTAAAATTAAACTGGCGTCAGAGCCATGCTGTCTGGGTGTAAATACCCAGAATGCAACAGCTATAGAAGTTTACAAGACATTTCACTGAATCTTGCATAGTTAATTGTAGTCATTTTACATAATGAAAAAAGTGGATCCCCCTGTGTTCCAACTACAGGGGATCACACTCCTCAGCCTCCCGGGAAAGTCTATTCCAGGGTACACGAGTCGAACCTCTGATATGAGAGGAACAATGCGGTTTTCATCCCGGTCGTGGAACACTGGACCAGCTCTATGCTCTCCACCAGGTGCTCGAGGGTTCATGGGAGTTCGCCCGACTGGTCCACATGTGTTTTGTGGATGTGGAGAAGGCGTTCGACTGCTGCCCTCGACACGTCCTGTGGAGGGTGCTCTGGGAATATGGAGTCCGGGGCCCTTTAAGGGCTGTCTGGTCCCTGTACACCCGGAGCAGGAGTTTGGTTCGCATTGCCGGCAGTAAGTCAGACCTGTTCCCAGTGCACGTTGGCCTCCGGCAGGGCTGTCATCGGTTCTGTTCATTACCTTCATGGACAGAATTTCTAGGCACAGCCAGGGACCGAAGAGGGTCTGGTTTGGGGATTACAGGATCTCGTCTCTGCTCTTTGCAGATGATGTGGTTCTGTTGGCTTCATCGAACCAAGACCTTCAGCGTGCACTGACACAGTTTGCAGCCGAGTGTGAAGCGACTGGGATGAGGATCAGCACCTCTAAATGCGAGGCCAGGGTTCTCGACCGGAAAAAGGTGACTTGCCCCAAGTGGAGGAGTTTAAGTATCTCGGGGTCTTGTTCACGTGTGAGGGGAAGATGGAGTGTGAGATTGACAGGCGGCTCGATGCAGTGTCTGCAGTCATGCGGACGTTGTATCGGTCCGTTGTGGTGAAGAAGGAGCTGAGCCGGAAGACGAAGCTCTCAATTTACCGGTCAATCTTCGTTCCTACCCTCACCTATGGCCATGAGTTTTGGGTCATGACCGAAAGAACGAGATCCTGGATACAAGCAGCTGAAATGAGTTTCCTCCGTAGGGTGGCTGGGCGCACCCTCAGAGACGGGGTGAGGAGCTCAGTCACCAGGGAGGAGCTCGGAGTAGAGCCGCTGCTCCTCCACATTGAGAGGACCCAGCTGAGGTGGCTCGGGCATCTGTTTTGGATGCCTCCCGGACGCCTCCCCAGGGAGGTGTTACGGGCATGCCCCTCTGGCAGGAGGCCTCGGGGCTGACCTCGGACACGCTGGAGGGACTATGTCTCTCGGCTGGCCTGGGAACGCCTTGGGGACCCACCGGAAGAGCTGGAGGAAGTGTCTGGCGAGGGAAGTCTGGACATCTCTGCTAAGACTGCTGCCTCCGTGACCTGGCCCCGGATTTACAATTCTAAATTTAAAAGCTTTAGGGCACTTTAAAAGTAAAATAAAATTTAAAGTGCTGTCCACTCGAGGTGAACTGGGGCTGTTTGTGGCTCCTTGACTGAATGTTTGACACCCCTGGGCGAGGCTTTCTGAATCTTCACTTCCAGGAACAAGTTTCATCGTCTCAACAAAAACAGCGTCGTAAGGTAAGAGCTGGTTATTTTCTATTCCTTGCTGCTTGTGTTTTGTGGCCGCCGTGTCACCGTGTTCTTCGAGTTATTGGACTAGAAGTGGTATTCAGTATTTTCTCTCGTTTCACGTCACTTGATGCCCCACGATGTTTCTGTGCTGTGTGATGGAGGTTTGATGCAGATTTAAACTAGTGAAAGTAGTTTTTCTTGGTCTATAAACTGGTTTTGTTCTGGATTGTTTGGAGTTGATAGATGTGGCGCTCAGGTCTCGTTACAAAGGACAATGGCATAACTTTGATTCCATAATTTCTCTAGAACAGGATTCATTTGTTGCATTCAGTCAAATGTCATGGCCGTCACCTCGGCTTGCCTGCAATATATTGCGTGTTCATCAACCTCTAAATACGTCTCTAATTACAAATATAACAGCTTTGATTAGTGACTTTACAAGATTGTCAAGTACTTTCATTGCAGTAGTTTTCAAACCAGAGAACTTTGAGTGGACGTTATTATTAACACAAACGCCAACAGACGAGCTGTGTCTTGAACATGCTCTTGATAGTCTTTTAAGTCTTGGGTGTTTTAATGCCCATATAATCAGTGCTGGGTGGGGATTTATTTATTTTTGCAGCTTATATTTTGAGTCGCTACCAGAAAGCCAGTTTGCTTCACAGTAGTGCGTCAGACAACTAGATGTTAAGTACATACTTCCACTAATTGAAGTGTTTTCACTTCCTCCTTGCTGCTTTACCAGATAAAACAGTCTTGTGTATAATTAGTCTTTTTTTTTAACACCGTATGGGTGTTGAGTAAATTATACAATAACTTATTTTATAAACTACAAATTTTGATCATACCACTTGACGAATTTCAGACCGACCTGATTGTGAAATTTAATTGCCGCCACATCAATTTTGAACTGTCGCCGCTGCGTGGGACAACAATTTATTTCCTGCAAACGCCTTTTGGATGCGTCCACATTTTCTTCATTTTGACGTGATTTCACACCGGCTGCAGCAGAATCGATGGTGAAGGGTAAGAGACGAGGTATTGTAAGCATTTAATTTTTTTTATTACATGCATCTCAGTTTATATAAGAATTGTTACTCTTGAATAAGGTCAATAATGTTTAAGAACTGTTTTTACTTGAAAATGGTTTTGTAAGAGTTGTGTAGCCAATGCCATGGTAACTTTATGTAAAAAGCTTATGTCCTTGTCTACCTGCTAACCTTTTTCTTTTAAAAGTGATTATTAAGCATATGGACTAGTTAAGAATACATGGACATTGATTAAACAAATGCTAATCCTGAGTTTTGTAACCAGACTTGCAAAACATGGTCAGTTCTTTGTAGTGACTTGATCCAGTTTTTCATGTTTGTATATCTACCCTGCTTGTACGTGTCTGTGTCTGTGTACGTGTGTGATTTTATTTCTTTTTACCATAGATTAAAAACTGCATCAATTAAAATTATGCCCGCCCTTTCAGCAGCCCAAAGGGTGACCAATAGTGTTAATTTCGACAGCAGCTTCATATTTAGTCTTTTGAGTAACGCCCCATTTAGTTTGTCTAATTTTAGTAATCTGAAACCTTTTCAGTCTTAGTCTAGTTGTAGTCCACTAAATCCACAGTGGACTTATTCGACTAAATGTTCCTCCAGAATATCTGGCCATTGGAAACGTCCATCAGTCTATTATAGAATGTATTCAAGTTTCAATATTTTCAGTTGTAATACAGAACATTTATTCTATTTTAATCTTAATTTCAATAACATGAGCATGACATTTTCACAAGATGTTCTCAAATAAATTAAGCATAAATCAAATTTCTCTAGTATATATGGAGCACTTTAAAACTTATTTCTTATTTCTACTTGGGCCATGGTCGTCTTCGTCATGTGTCCGAGGACGAATAAAGGAGGAATAATTGTTTATTTTTTTTTATTATCTATTGCCAAACCTTTTTAGATCTCTCACTCACACTAAAAAATATAGGGGGCGCTGCTCTGACTGAGCGACTCCTGACAAGGCTTTGAGTGTCTGTTTTTTATGCAACTTTGAGCCCTGACAGACAATTTTCTGATACCCTTTGGACAAAAAGAGATTTTATTGTCTGACCCCAGTCATATACAACATCCATCATAATAAAACACATTTGATTCAATTTGATGACATTGGATTTCTACTCGTATTTTTTAACAATCAATCTTCTAATCAATACAGTTCAGAGGCAACACATGGTCTAGAGGTTAACGAGCGAACGTAAAGTGAAAGTAAACTGGAATCGAGCAAAACTGTAACGATGACTGCAACTTTACACAACTAAATATAAACTATTTAACTGATGTGAAAACATCCTGCAAAATGTGTGAAGTTTAAAAAGTCTGTTGCTTCCACATAGATCAACCTACCCTTATTCGCTCTGATCGTCTTCACCAGAGCAGCTCTCGTCAAATTACTCCCACCCTGATGTCTCGTTTTGATTTGACCAAAGTGTCAGTTATATTTCGTTAGTCTTTTTGTCTTCTCATTTTTAAGGCTTTGTCCATGAAAACTGTTCGTTGACTATTTTTCCTCAGTTTTAGTCGACAAAATTAACACTGGTGACCAAAGTGCTTCTTAAGAGCAATACAGCAGTAAAATATCCAATTAAACTGTAAAAATGGCAACAAATTAACTAAAATGCTATATGAGATATATATGGTTTAGTGTCTCCATACCACGAGGCATTAAAAACCATTTAAAACAAGTTTTCAGCTTTGAAAGGAGGGAGTCCCTTAAGAGCTTTAAAACCAAACATTAAAGTTTAAAATGAGTTCTGGACCGGAAGCCAGTAGAGAACAGAGGACCAGGGTGACGTGGTGTTCTGGGGGTGTTTTGTTGAGATGCATTGCAGCATTTTGCACAAGCTGCAGGTGACTGATGGAAGACTGGGATATCTTATGATTGATATTGTTCCCTAACCCCAAGGAAAGACACTTGTTTAAAGCTTTGTTTCAGAAATTAGCTTCAAGGAGCCTTAAAAATGTGGTTTTGCATCTTGACCTTTGATGCTATGAACAGTATGTTATCCTTTTGGATTGATGTACTGCTCCAATTATAAATTCATGGCACGATATGGTCAAGGACTGATTCCAACTTATTGTATGTGTCACTGAAGGTTGGATGTATTCTAGAGTCTGGGACCTTTTATGTGGGACCCACAATATTAATGCTCTTGGATTCCCAAAGTCAGTGTAATCTGTTTTTGTATGCAACTCCCTCATTTGTTTACACTAGGATGTATGTACTCTGTCAGTTCTTGATAGTAATTATACAAGTATCAGCTCAAAGATTTGGATCTAAACAAAGGCATGTCATGCTGTATGTGAGCTTTTGTGTTGATGTGTTTGGTGTTTGCATGAAAATAAAATAAAAATATTTTTTAAAATGTGGTTTTGTTTACAGGTTAAGAATGGTCACATAGTCACTGACAGTGACGTGCACTCAATTCTCAACCATGTATTTTTTAAACTTGCATTTAGTTGTAATGTCGTGCTTATTCTACCTCTCCAGCTGGTTCTTTCTCTGCTTTCCTCAGCATCTATCTCTTCCTCCTGTGGAATTGAGTTTGAGCCGTGCCAAACTTGGTGGTCAAACAACCATGTCAGGACGGAGGGTTGTGATGCTGATCTCTGTTGGGTATCAAAGTTATCTGTCAAGGTCGACCCTCGAGTTGCACTCTGGTCTTTTTCTTGGCCTGGCATAACTTTGTTCCCCACCTTCAGCGAGTGTTGATGTGGTTTTCTGCAGTTGTTTTTGTTGTCCTGTCAGCTCCACTATTGTAGATGCTGTATTGCAAGACCGGAGGCACAGCGGCTGGAGGCAAGAGGGCAGCCCCCCATCCCGACCACCACCCAACCCTACTGACTGACCAGTGGATTCTCTCGGCTCAAGGACCCACCTGAACTTCTGCAGGAAGCCCTGCCTAATGGACTGCAGTGGCAGCAGCTTGTTCCTCCCGAAGCACAAGCCTGTTTCAGAGAGCAGCCCCAACCACTTTTGGAGGAAAGAATTGGCTTTTCTTTCCGTCTTGCAGTGAGTGAGGGAAGCTCATTGCCCGTGTCGCTGTCCGACATCGGTTTGAGGAACATTTGCTCCTCAAAAAATTCTTTCAGCTGTGAGACGTTTAAGGGTTTTTATGCCCGTTTCAATTTGCCCCATTGCATTTCAATGGGACTGAGGTCTGGGCTTTGATCCGGCCATTCCAGGAATTTCCATTTCTTAGTTTTCAGAGTCCCTGGCTGGACTTGCTGGGAAGTTTTGGGTCATTTTCATGTTGCAGGGTCCAATTCCACGTCGGCTTTACTTTTTTTTACAGGTGATTTGACATCTTCACCAAGCCCCTTCTGATACACCGGGGGGATTCATGTTGGATTCTGTGATGGCGAGTTGGCCAGGTCTTGCTGCTGTAAAGCCTCGCCTTCTAGAAGTCTATTTTGGACTCCTCTGTCCGAAGAACATTTTTCCAGCGTTCCTGTTCTTTGTCTCTGGTCTCTCTGGCCAACTTCAGTCTGGCTTTCAGGCAGTCGGATGCTGGTAACATTCAGCATGCTGTCCATGACTGTTTACTTTCCAAGCCCCGCCCCCTGTTCCCCATGCTCGTCGCCGTCTTCCGTCCTTTTCACCTACCAGGTATTCCACAGGTGATTCCCCGCCAGAATCTTCACAGCCAGCATTTTCCAGTGACAAGAAGAAGATGGCTTCATCCCGGCCTGCCAGATGCTGCTGTCCTGCTCTGCAGTTCACTCCTGCACCTGTAGAGACTCGGGTCCGGCCCTGCGGTGTGGATTCCTCCATTCTTCCTGTGCTGGAAGATGCTGCACCTTGCTGGGACTGTACCCTCCATGTCGCTCTGATTAATGCTGAGAGTTAATGCTGAGAGTGTGACTGCCACCTGCTCAGTATTAACTTCATGTTTTTATCATTGTTGGGTCAAGTATTTTAAATCTGGTTAACACATCTCTTGGCTCAGGCTGTTGTGCAACTTCTTTTGAATATAAAAATGTTAATAATCTTGACCTGTTGGTTCTCTCCTATTTCAAAACTTGTTTTTTATCCATTGTTTTTGAGAGTAGTTTTTTTTAATTCTAGTATTTATGAAAAGTTTGTCTGGTTTGTAACCCTGTCGCAGTACTGAACTAAACTGTGTGGGCATTGGAGGCAAAGTTTCTCCTCGACTGCCCAACTTTCCTGTGGGGTTAGGGTTAACCAGTGATCTTGGCCCTCTGCAAACTTATGTTTAACTCCTTTTTTAAAAACTGGTTTCTTCCAGTTGAGGTTGTTGGCCAAAGTAAAGTCCTACCTCTATCACAATAACTTTGTGAGAGGAAAACTGCAACTCCCACTACATTGGTGTTGAAAAAGAAGCGAGAGCACATCACCCCAGTTTTAGCCTCACTCCTACTGGCTTCCTGTCTCTTTTAGAATAGTTTAAAATATGTATTGGTCTTTAATGTATTAAATGGGTTGGCACCATATTATATATCTGATCTTCACGTTCGTACCCCTGTTTTATCATTGAGGTCAGCAAATCAGATGGTCCTTGATGTACTAAGATCCAGTCTAAGAAATGGAGGTGGCTGAGCCTTTTCCATGGCTGTACCCAGTCTGTGGAATCGTTTGCCTCTTAACATCAGAAGCACTGTGCTCTTATGAGTCCTTAAAGTGTCGACTCAAGACGTACATGTACTTAATGCTTTTAACACTAAATGAGCACCTGTAATGTGGAATAGTTTTTAATCCTGTTTTTTACTCAGATTGTCTTATCATTTTTAACTGTGAAGCACTTTGGTCAATCTAGGCTGTTTTGTTAAATGTGCTACATAAATTTGGATTGACTTAATCTGGCGGTTCCAGACATCAGTCAAAAATTACTTGTGGCTTTATTTGTAACAAAAACAAACTTTGATCAATGAAAGCCAGTGAACACCCCGCTAAAAGTTAAATAAAATTCCAGTTAAGCAAACCTTTCCACACAATGATCAAAAGACGTATGCTTCCCATCCGGTAGCGTCACCCAAAAATTAAATTGTAAGACCTACTTAACCTCTCAGACATAAAAAGCAGACCATGTGTTCCACCTGTTTGTTCACCATGTGACTTTACATCCTCTAGATGGCAGGATGGAGTCAGGATGGTCAGATCATCAAACCAGAGACTTATACTGGGACAAGATGAGCTGGCAGGTTCATTTTCTTGTTGGATTATTAGTGAAACCAAATACTTTCAAACTATATGAAACTTCAAAAGAGACTTTTCTCATGTAAAGCGGTTGAAACTTTTGAGAGTTGGAGCAAAGTAACAATTTTATTCCAGCTCTATTTTTCAGAGTAACCCCCACACCAGCCTCTTCTGGCCCTGAAGCCAATCAGACATGATCCTCACGTAGCAACCGTTGTCTGTAACGGTGGTTTATCCAATTTTATTGTGTTATGAAACTTAAAACCCAGTCACAGTTCAGTAGGTTTTATGAGGAGATTAAGCATCCATTAGCAGCTGTGAGAATCAAAGGTTAATGTTCCTTAACCTGGAATGAACCAGAGAATAAAGTATGGCCTCGTTAATTTTCTTAATTTCTTTGAAACTGCAGATGCTCAAAAATTTTTGTTGAAAGTCTTAAACATTTTGTGCAAAGTAACCAGAGGATTACGATGTCACTACACCACAAATCTGTCTTCAGATGCCATTAATTCCTTTTACTCAAAATGAAAACTTTTACATTTGAAGCAAGCTAGAATATATCCTATTGATTGTTCCATTTTTTTTTTACAAACCACAATTTTTAAAAATACAAAAGTTTTTTGAATTGTTTTAGTTCTGTTTGTCTGCTGTTTATGCATGTTGTCCTGTCAGAGTTTGTCTTGTGCGCCAAGTATGTCTTGTCTCGTGTCCCCACTCGAGGCCTGCACCTTGTCGTGGTGAGTGGGCTTTCAACTAAGATGGGCCGCCTGTCTTATGTTTGCTACATCTGTTGTACAATAATTGAGGATGACACGCTGACCGTCGCTTTTCGTTCTGTTTAAAGGAATTTGACTGTAATTCTGCTGAAGTTGTCACGTTTTAGAAAACATAATCAATAAATAAATAAAGATCTATTTTCCTGATGGGTACTTTTGCGTTCTAAAATTCACTTTTGTCTTTTATATGGGGTATTTCAACAATTAACATGCTTTGTAAATCTGCAGATAGTCTCCTTTACCTCATTTAGACTTCCACGACTATCAGCATTAGCCTACATTTTGTAGGGTTCAGGAGCGTTTTTATCACGTGTTGTTCCAAGAATGTAATGCTTTTCTTTTTATCTCTATCCAAGGTTCACTTACAGGTGAAGATGACTGAGGACACGACTTTCCTGTGAGTTACACAACGTGAAATATTGTAGCGATTGGGAGTTCTATTAGGTTTGTAGTGTTACTAGTAAATGTGGTGTTACGTTTTCTTTCTTTAGTCTAGTGTAGTTTAATAGTTGTGTACTGGCAACCAGGAGTGAAGAGTGTTTTGTGTTTGCCCTCTGTCAATGTTCCTGTGTGTGTTCTAAATAAAAGCCTCTGTAATTGCAGCTGGCAAAAGGAAGAGCTCACTCTGTTCATTCTTCTGCATCGCTCACCACATTATTACAAATACATATTATCCTCTAGTAGTGGCTATATGGAGGGGTGTCAGTCAGAGGCGGGCACAAAAAAAATTTCCTCTGGAATTTTCTAGTTTTCATTATTGTGATCATTTCATGTCTGAATTTTTGGTGTCCTTTTGGTAATTTTTTTTTTTTTTAAGCTATTTTATAGGTTTCTTTCTATTTTGCCTTTTTGGGGAGGCGGTGGCTCAGTTAGTGTAGTGGGTCATCTCTCAATCGGGTGTTCATAGGAACAGCTCACATTTTGAAGTGTCCTTGAACAAGAATCCCAAACTGCTCCCAGTGGATGGACTCGACGACTCGCATGGCGACTGCCTTGGTGTGTGAATGTGATTAACAATGTAAAGAGTTTTGGAAATCTATATAAATTAAATCCATTGACCATCTTTTTTTTTGCACTGTACTTTTTATTAATATTGGTGCTCTTCATCTTTGTTCATTGCTTCTTGTCTTTCATTTGTGTCCCATTAAACCTTTTTTGCATCTTTTTCTGTTGGCCCAGATACTGCTCGTGTTAGTTGGCTACATCTCTCGATGTACTTGGGCACAAGATCAGTGATGGTACCTGGGCTCATCAGGTGTTTTGGGTCTTTCCATTTCACACACCCTCGCACCAGGTGACCCGACAGGGACTGATCAATTCCCGGCTGGTGTCTAAGAAACATTAGTTTACAGCTTGTCCCTGTTTGATCCGCAGCCATCCAGATGCTTCTGGGCCGATTCTGATCATTTTAAATATGGTACTGGTGTGTCCTTATAATTTAATGTCCTTCATTTGGTTGTTATGAGAATATAATCTCAGAAATTAAAAGAATGAAGTCATGCTGAACTAAGTGCCACCCCCCCGACCCCGAGGTTTTTCTTTCACCCTCCAGGAACGCCACATAATCTGATTGATGAAAATAACTTGGAGGCAGGTTTTGATATTTGTACAGTTTGATGTGGGTCAATCTTCAGTGTGTGTGTGTGATGGGTTGATTCAGATCTGCGTCTCTGGAGGAGCGTGACCTGCGGCAGAAATGAGGCCTGGACTTTCCTCTGACTCAGGGCGATGGGGTTTCTGGTTACAGGGACTCTTTGGTCTCCTCAGAAACGGCTGAAGCTCTAAAAGCAGCTGAAAGGGAAAGTGAGAGCAGCAGAGTGATTCTCCTCTGAGCTGAAGCTGCTTCTGATCCAGATGTTGAGACAGGCTGCAGCTGTGTGTGTCGGACTGCTGCTGTCACAGCTGTCTGCACCAGGTAGGTTCACCGCTCGCTGTATTCTCACCTGAGCAGTCCTAAAGCAAGCGGCTCTGTGCAGAGTGTGTGATTCAATAGATGTGTCGAAACCCACAATCGTGGCCGACTCGGGCCATTTACTCAACGCTTCAAGTGAAAACTTGTTGTTTTTGCCTTTCCAAAAAAGTTTATATGCATGTCAGCGTTTTGAAAACCATGCCGGTTTACGCGTAAAACTATGTAGTTGGCGTGCCAGGCCACTAGTCAGTGCTGTTGGTTGTTTTTGTATTGAAACCACACACACAGCAGAAAACAAAACACGAGAAACATTATCAGGAGTACACAGATGTTGATATGGACAGACAACCAAGTTGGCTTGTTATTACGGTACCTTGTCCATATACTGAGCATGTGCAGAACTATTTACCAGACCATGGTGAGCAGGACCCGTAGCAGTGTTTCAGAAAAGTTGTTTTTGTCATTTGCATGAAGACAGTCGGAATATTTTCAAAAAGTCATGTTTTCAATTGTTGTGTAAAGTGACACTCAAAATGCAGCAAGTTTTTTTCCCAGTCGAACAATGTTGTTGTTGGCCATGGTGCGCTGGACCAGTAGCAATGTTCCACCATCTACACAGCGATGGAGTCTGAGTGCGTCAAAAATAGTGACACTTTCAGCTATGTACACAACGACGGAGTCGGAGCATTTTTGAAAAGTTCCACCTTGGGGGTTCTGAAAATGCATTTAGTGTGGCTCCAAGCACCATTTTTGTGTAAGACACGCAAAACATAACAAAATTTTTTGTTTTCACTTGAAAGTGTGGTCGTGTAACCAAGGCCTAAGAAACATCTCATAGCAAAATGTTCTATCAGTTACCTGCTGTCACAACAGGAAATGTCACCATCACCCCTACCATCCCAGATTGAGTACCAAGACCCCATCAATGAAAGAACCGCTGATCTAAGAAAGAAGCTTGTGAGCCAACTGGAATCCTGGAGCCCACAATAGTTACCGGAGACCCCCAGTAACCCCCCAGAGCAAGCAGCAGTGAACATTTCTGTGGCAGACATCCAAGAAAGAGTGTTTAAGATGAAGAGTTGGGCATCACCAGGCCCTGGAATGATTCATACATACTTGAAGAGGAAGTGGACTTCAGTCCACGAAAGATGAGCTGCACAATTGAACCAGCCGCTCATGGATGAGACCCCCCACAGTGGTTAACCTTAGTTATCATTGGTTAACCCAGAAACGGTAGAACAGTCCTAGTTGTCAGAGGTTAACCCAGAACAGTCCTCATCACAAAAGACCCCCCCCAAAGAGAACCATCCTATCCAACTACCAGCTAATAACCTTTCTCTGTACCACCTGGGAGCTCCTGTCGGGCTTCACAGCAGCTCGGATCAACAGGCACATGGCTCAATACACACAGTATGTGGTGCTCGGTAAGGAAGGAGGTACTGTTCAGTCTGCAGGTGGCGTTGGCCCACCTGCAGGAAGAGTTGAACCGCCTGCATATGGTCACAGCAGTAGATGCAACGTTGACATGACGTCACTCCATCTGCAGGTGGTGCTGTGACGGTGTTCTCCAGGCCGGGTGCGCTCACCGTGTCGTTGCCATGTTCGTACCACTACGAGGACGTGGCTCCCGCGTCACGGCTATCGGTGCAGTGGAGGAGTCCGGGAGGAGAGCTGCTGTGTCACTTCATCAAACACAAAGACTTCAGGAACTGTTCGGCCGGCTACGACATCACGTACCGGCCGCGCAGCATCCAACTCACCATCCAAAGGGTGACGGCTCCGGACTTCGGGACTCATGTCTGCTCGGTGAGCGAGCCGCACCACTTCTCTGACGTCAGCGTGGAGCTGCTGAGGACGGCAGGAGAGCAGGACGATACAGGTAACGCAGTCAGGTAACGGGCTTGAGGCCCCGTTTCCACGGAAATGACAAACACTGAAAACAATATTGGCATGCCAGGCCACAAGTACAGTTCCCTGTAAACATCAACAGTGGGCGTTCACAGACGTCCATATTGACAGACACGGTGGGGCATGTGACAATTCGCAGTGTTTCGAACATTTCTTCCACTTCCGTGGAGACGGGGTTGGAGTGTTTGCAAACAATCTGTTTTCATTGACGCCGAGCACCGTTGTCATGTAAACTGACACTCAAAATTAAACACAAGTTTTGTGTTTTCAGTCGAAAATGCTGTCGTAAAAATGGGTTAACACACTCTGGTAACACAGGAAGTCTTTATGAACCTGTAACACTGAAGGTTTTACACTACCGTGTACATTTTATAATATCATCAATAGATCTTTATCTGCTCTTATTTTATCATAATTTGCATTCATATTTATTGTGTAGTAAATCAGTGAATTATTCCTCCAGCATATTTTCTATCATTTAGGTTTGACAAAAGCTGAAGGAAGAATGCACGATGGGTTAAACGCAGGATGTGAACAGGGTGTGTTTGTTTTTTCTTTAGCGTCTGTCACGGCAGCACCGACGGGTGGAGTCAGTCAGTCAGGTATGTTTACATCAAGTAGAGTTAAAGACAATTAAGTCGGCATTAGATGATTTAGATCTTCTGATTTTCTTTCATTTGCATTTCTCAGTTTGTTAGTAGTTTGGTAATAATGTGACAACAAATTTAAGTGGTGAATTTTCTCATATTTTGGTTGATTTGTGGGTTTTATCTGCTCACTTAGGTCAATATAATTAATCGAGTATCGGTAAAATATGAAGTGACATGATTCTTTATGAAGGTTTTCGTGTTTGTTTTTTTATCTTTTCAGGCGTCACTGAGAGAATTCTTCTACTTCTTGTTTTCCTGTGTCTGCTGTTATAATGAAATCTGCTGTGTTGTGTTTCTGTCTGAGAAGCAAGAATGGACGACTCATCAAAAGATTATTAAAAAAAAAACATGAAAAAGACATTTTATATTTCTGGCCTCTAGAGGTCCTCGGAGATCTTCGCTCTGGCTCAAGAAGCAGCAAGTTGTCCCTCTTACCTCATTTCTCTGGACTGACCAAATCCAACGAAGACTGGAAACATATGGCTGTTTTTATAAATCTTGAAAAAAAAGCTTTTGAATAAATATAATGGAATTAAATGTGTGAAGCTGTGAAACTTGTGTTGGACATAAAACTGTATCTTTGGCTGCAGCTGTAATGATTCAGATTTACATCCAGCAGGTCCAACTGGTGGAGTTTAGGTCCTGTTAGACTGGAAACGCACCGTAAAGCTTCCACGGTCACTTTGTTGTACTTTTAGATGTAACCGCAGAGATAATCCACATGACGTCGCTGTCAGGACATGAAAAAATGCACAGATACACAGACAAACCTTTTTTTTTTTTTTTTTTTTAAAGTACCCAAAACAATTATAAAAATAAAAACCCACTAAAATGAAAAAAAAACACTTTGAGTTGTTTCGTGAGTGTTCAAACTATTGAGAAAACAAAATGTAAAAAGAAAGCATACACAACAAAATAACAAATCACCCTTTTTTTTAAAAAAACACAAACAAAAAGTAAAGAAAACCACTTAAAGAACAGAGGAAACCACATTAAAAGAACACAAACGACAAAAAACTCCCAAAAATAGACATTACATAAAACACAAAACGGTCAAGAAAGAACAAAACACACATGCAAACCCCCTAAAAAAACAAAGGAGCAGAAAAACAAATCAACTCTAAATGACTAACTATAAAGAGCCTTCGTTTGTGCGTTATTGTTGACATATTGAGTCTTTTGGACTGAACGTGTGCAGGAGAACCATGAAAGTGTAGAGCAAGAGAAGTTTGTCACATATGAAAATGTTTCCTGCTCAATCAGCTCAGCCGAATCATGAAGGAGCTGAAACCTGAGTTTACCAACGTGTTCTCTCCGCTGATGACGTCTGTTCTCCTTTTGCTTTCCAACGTCACGGCCGCGGCACACATGACATTTTATCACGTTCGCGTGGAGAGACTCTGAAACCTGTCGGGTTGGTTTTATCTGCTGCATCTGCACGACAAACGGCCTCATTCAACAGCAGGATGGGAGGTTTCCTGAGGACACGCTGGACGCCTGCCACAGTGCTGGACGTCGTAAACCTCATGTTATATATACACAGTGTGTGTGTGTGTGTGGTGGACAGACGTATGGTACAGCTGGCTGCCGGCGTCAGGTCGCCTGAGGACTCGTCGCAGGCTTTGTTTCTCGTTGTGGCGTCCTGGAGTGAACTGACGACGTCCTGCAGTCGGCTGCAGGGTGGTTTCGGGTTCACCCGTGTCGTATTTCAAACAAGAGAAACTTTTATTTTGAAAAGTTTGTATATCTGAACAGTTACTCTACTTTTTCTTTGTTCCTCTCTGGGGTCACACACTGAACATTTAAAAAGAAAAAAAAAAATCAGATTAAAATTCAAACAAAAAACACATAACCCAACAAATAAAAAAAAAAAATGAAGATTTTACTACATGAATCCAACATTCCACAGGTGAGTTTGGGCTAGGTGTTCACCCAGGGTAGAAAACAAGCCGCATCTGCACTTTATGTATCTGTCGTCCTTTTGCTTATTTTCTTATATTTGTTGGACAATCAGTTTATGCCGATTGTGAAAAGTACTGCTCGGGCTCATTGGGTTTCTTGTTGGAAGGTGTTTGCATCGATATGGGAATTAGTGTTCTCTCATTACGTCTAGTGTATTTCCTCTCTCCTCTCTCTTGCCAGTTTCTAATAAAGGCAGCAACAGTTGCAAGAGTACAAACTGTTCTGACATTAAATGCTCTCGGCCAACTATTGTTTGCTCTAGCTGCCAGTCGGGATAAAGGTGAAATTTTTATTTATTTATTTTGTAAAGTGCCAACTAGGGGTCCAGCATGCCACCGAGACCCGAAAATGGACGTTGTTCTCAAAATGTTGCTTTGTAAACGTGAAACATTTCTGAAATGAAAAAAGCAAAAACGATGCGTTTCTACTTGAATCATCGTGTAAACGGGATGTCGGACAAATCAGTTCAAAGGAAGGTAAAAATCAGTTTAATGTTGGACTCAAACCAAGTTTACCAGCTGCAGGAAGCCCATTTAAAATCATACAAACCCCCAAAACTGATGTGAGAAACCAATGAATACCAGCTAGGAATGGATTTCCACCGAGACCAAAAGGAGCTGGAAGATAAATCCAACAGTAATGAAACCACAAGGTGAGGTCAGAAATTCTTTGAAATCTTGTCAGAAATCAATGACATGAAATCAACCCTGAAAAACCATGTTCATAAAACCGAGTCCTAACCGAACCATGGTCGACCAAATGAGAAAGCAAACGTTTCCCCGGCAGCAGAACAGAGCGAGAGGCTCCGAGCGTTCTCCATGTGTGGACGTCCGAGGAGGTGAAAGAGTGAATCCTGAACGAGGCAGAGAGGAGCAAGACGACGGCCTCTCCAGAGGAGGGAGCGTTTGAGGACGCCCAGCTGGCGGCGCTCGACACGAGCGGCCAAGCGAACCGGGTTTCTGTGGTGAAAAGCTTCACGTCGCTCCGCACTATAAACAGAAGTCTTCTCAAAACAGACAAACCCAACAGCAGCAGCAGCTCAGAGCTCACGGGACAATAACAAGAGGCGAGAGACCGGCGGGACAGACAGTTTATTCAATGAAAGTCATGAGAGAAAAAAAAAAAACAAGCATTTTTAAAAAAATGTAACATTAAGACTTTGTGGTGTTTTTACGATCGGATCTTGACATGAAACAATTAAAAAACAAATCAAGCCACAGAACAATCAAGAGATGAATATTTAACTTTTGACTGTTTCAGAGGGGTTGAGTTTCCTCTGTTAAAATAGAGACATCGAGCGGAGCGATTCAACAGTATTATACTCTGGAAACTGTTTTCCAAAAAATAGGATTCTCAGTGACGGTGAACACTTTTGTCGTACAGGCGAACAAAGAAAACACGGAGGGGATGTTTTCCGTTTTCACTTCAGAATGCCAGAAAACGAGCTGAGATGGTGAATCGGAAGTGCAGAAGATGTTTCGATGTAACTTCTATTCCTGAAAACTGGATTTAACCAGCGTGCTTTGCACGGGTCCCGCTGGCCTCCTGCATTAAAACTCTAATCCGGAGTCTTTTACTCTTCAGTTATCAGCGTAAACATGGAATCCTCGAGCTGCTCACCACTCGTATCTTTAGCTGAACGTCTGGTTCGGATCCATCGACCTTGCGTGGACGCGGGAGATACCGAAAGTCTTCAGAGGACAAATATTTCAGAAAACTTGTCTAAAGCAGCTCCAAACATGCGGCTCAGCCCCGAACAGCCCGTCCTATTGTCAGATCTCTTAACGGAAAGTGAAGGAAGCAGCAGCACATAGTCTCTTCTCTTATCTCATCCCACATTTTTCCTGTGCGGCTCTCCGAGGACCGGCTCCTCCGGTCGGTACCAACAAACAGCTTCACGATTCACAGAACTTTTGTGTGTCACTGCTGCCGTCAGTCCCGCAGCGTTGAACTCTGTGTTCAGAGCTGTGAGCCAACGCTGATCACAGAAAACCTTCCAGGAAGTGGTGAGACCTGATGGTTGATGATTGGAGTCAGACTGAGCAGGAGCAGAGGTTTTCCTGGAAAGCAAGAGAAGTTTTAGGCAGATCGTCTGCTTACAGACGATGTACAACGTCTGACGGCTTCAGTTTGATGTTTAATCTGGTTTCGTGGTTTTTCCTTACAAAGGTGAAACAAGTTCACTAGGCAGCGACAGGGATTAGGCGCCGTCCACACCAGGACGCCGGTTCACGTAAACGAGCTGTTTTTGGCCTATCGTCCATACGAGGCGACGTTTAGGAGCCAGAATACAGGTTGTTTTTAATCACAGGTTCCACAGTGGGGAAATTCTAAAACCCGGGCTTGGCCGGGGCAGCGTGTGTGAGGTGTGGATGGCAAAACCAATCTTCTGTGAAAAAAAAAAAGACGACATAATCGCCCCACGACCTCTGAACGTGATAAAGCAGGATAGAAGATGAATGGATGAACATTTTCTTATATTTCTTTACACTTAAACTAACCACTGTGGTGTTACTTTTTTTTTCCTGCTCTGCCCCCTTTAAGATCAAACTGTCTGTGGACTACAGTCAGTTTGAGTTGTTGCAGCTGAGTTTATTTCATTGATCCTGTAATCATCTGTGTTGTGGTGAATCATTGAAGACTCGCTCTGTAAGAACACACTGACGCGTGTTCATCAGGCTGCAGAAACTTCTGAGCGTCTCAGAAAACATTCTGATGGGAAATTCTTTATATTCACTGTGTCCTTGAGTCCTGACGGACCATCTGCTGCCGCCTGAAAACAAATTTCTCTTCAACGTGACCTTAAACCCTGCCACCGATCCCACTCGAGGTCAGAGAAATGTTACTTTTTCTGCTTCGTGTCTGATGATTAATTCATGTTGTGCAGACAAATGAAAGTTAACACGAAGCTCAATGTAACGCACCAGAGAGACGCTTTATGGTTGAACTAAACGTGAATCTGAAATATTAACGTTCTACCAAAACATTTATAAACTGCTTTTACTCCTGGAAAAAAATACTTTTTTAATGTTTTTAGTTTATTTCTTTTTTTCAATGATGTACTCGCACACTGTGAACTTTCCATTCCTCTATATGTGACTTAAGCTTTGTAGTTTGATTATAAATGTCCGTTTGTATAGTTAACTTCTTTATACATATGTCGTTAGCTTCTTTAGCTTCATAGAGTGTCTCTTATACGAACATATGTATGAAAATGCTCAATCGGACTGGAGCTATGTAACTGTAGCTTCTTTATATGGCTGGAGTTGTATACGTCTTCTTTAGCTTTGTGATTAGCCTCTATATGATTGTAGCAGTGAAATTCTTTATCACAAAAAAAGGTGCAGAACTGTTTACTACGGTCGTGGAGCATGCATGTCAGCAGCGTTTACTACAAGTTGCGTTTCCACAGAGACGGAGCATTTTTCTAAAAGTTGCTTTTTCAGTGGCTTTGAACACCGTTGTCGTGTAAACAGGGTCTTAAAGTCACTTTACAGCATCGTGTGGAATAAAAATTTGCTTCATGATTTGTTTTCTGCAGCGATGAAAATCGGGACCATAAAACAAATCCGGTGAAAGTGAGCCGAGACTTTCCGGTTATTCTAATTATGTAAGCAGACGTTATTAGGATAAAGTTAATATGTGGACATTTATGACACTTGACTGTCACCGGCTTCATGGAGGGGGAGGAGATGGACGGACGAGAGTTATATAACTGTGGAGCTGAAGTCAAAAGGTGCTACACACACACACACACACACACACACACCACTCTCACTGCGTTATTATTACAGCAGCTCTCACATTAAACCAGAACAGACGGAGGTCAAACCATTTCCAGAGTCAGACTCCGTTTGCATAACAAGTGAAAACTATAAACCTCACGGTCTGATTTCAAGTTTAAATGCAAAGCTTTCGTTGTGTTTTGGGTGCCTGTTAAAATGTTCTCGGAACACTCCTTCGTCCAGTAATCAAGCGGAAATGACAGAGTAGACGGATTGACGGCAGAAGTGTTGTCGCAAGTCATGTCATCGTGGCTGTGGTAAATATTTGTTCTGTACATGCTCAGTAGACTGACAATAACAACAATGTTCTCCTGGGACTTCGTAGCTTTAGGCCACGTTTACCCGACAACAAATACGAGTGTATCTGCAAAACTTTCTTCTCTTTTGATTCGTCCGTTTACACGACACCGGTGTGCAGATCCACTGTACATGCAAAGTTTTATACCAGCTCCAAAGGTGGAAAGACTCTTTCGCGATAGTGATTCCCACCTGCATAGACGGCCGGAGGCTCTGCAGAGCTGCTACTGAGCATGTGCAACTCTCCCCCTTGCATTAAAAATACTTCATGCGCCTGTAAACAAACATGGTGAACTCGTAGTGGTACGACTTTTTATTGTCCATATTGTTAGTTGAAAGACTCACCCCCGATAGCATCCGATTAATCATCTGTCCATACGGATGTCGGGTTCTCTACATTTCTTTCTGGTTTGTAGTGTGTTGTTCTCCGCACACATTTGTGTGGCTTCATTACAAAAACAAGCAACAGCGCCCTCTCGTTGCCCGGCATACTAACTACATTGTTGTCAGTGTGTCTGCTGCTGCAATGTAAACGCATCACATTTTTTTTAATGGATTAGGTGTTGTGACGTGAACCAGTGTCGTGTAAACTGGGCCTTATTTTGACGGTCACCGCAGTAACAATCCAACTTGGTCATTTGTCTAGTCGAATGTCTTTATACTACTGTTGTTAATTTTTATAGTGTATTGCTCTCTGTGTGCGTGTGTGTGTGTGGTATCATTACAAAAACAAACAGCACCAACTTGCGGCTAATCTAATGCTAACAGAAGTTTTCCTCTCATAATGAAAGAAAACAGTAAAAGATTCAGCTACTGTAACTAAGTTACTGATTTTATTATAGTAATCAATCAGTTACTTTTTTTTTTTTTTTTTTACTGGCAGAAGCCAAACAGTCACTGTTGTTGAAATAATATCTTCTAAATTACTCTAAAGTTCTGATTTGTGTCAGATGTTAGTCACTCTGGTGATTATTGTTATGCTGATGTTAAAGTCTCGCTCTGACACACACCTGAACCTCGAGCCGTCTCGACCAGACGGTCCTGAGAGCCATGTTCAGGTCAGATCCTCTGACTGCAGCTTCATCTGAGCTCAGCAGCAGAAAATTACAGCCGGAGCAGGTCTTCACGTCTGCAGAACACATATTTATCCCGACGAGTCAGACCAGTAACCAGTAATTCAACCAGTAATTCACGCAGCTCTTCTATAAGCACACAACTGATTCTGCTGCTCTGGATCGTTCTGAAACGCACGTAAACTCAACATTTGAACTTCGTCTGAAGGACCCTGAAATCCAGGAGAGTCAAACATTGACACGCATCACTGATATCTCAGCTGGCGTCTCAGTGTTATGTTGTGTTCACCCCCCACCCCGCCCCAAAAAAAGCTTTCTTTGATCTATTTAGAGTTTGATGCTCCCAGTCGAACTATCTGAGACGTCACAGAGTTAATAAATCCAAAAAGGAACTTTACATGAAGTCATGAGAAAATGTTGTATTGAGACTATAAAACCTGATTTTAATTTAATGCCATCCTTAGTGTTGTTAGGTTTAGTGTGTGTGTGTGTGTGTGTGTAATATGCGTGGCGTGTGTATTTCATCGTTTATTGCGTGTCTAATGGTAAAACAAATAGTTTTCTTCTCGACACGTGCTGCTGCTGCTGCTGACGTCACACACAATGAGATGGATGGAGTCACGTGAGGTCACTTATGTGACTCTACACACACACACACACACTTATTGATTCAAAAACAAAATACACATGTTCCTCCTCCTGTCTTCCTTTTTAGATTATTAAATAAACAAACAATGCACATACACAGGATGTACCAATCATACATATTCTTCCTTATCTCCTCCCCCCTCCTCATCTCCTCCCCTCCTCCCCTCCCTCCCTCTTCGTCCTTCCTCTCCTTCTCTCTTCTCTTCACAGTCAGTCTTCTCTCCACCGGATCGTTGCTCCGCTTCAGTCCGGGTAAGTGACGTCAGAGCGCCCCCCTCTCCTGTGCGGGACGATCCGGAGGTTATCCTGCGGGAGGCTGCGGGAGGCTGAAGAGGGGAGGGGGAGGGGGTTTGTAGGAGC
>OMNM01020116.1:12372-27057 GCA_900302745.1 Parablennius parvicornis | reverse complement strand
ACTGAAGGGGTTTAAAAAAAAAAAAAAAAAAACAGCGATAACTTAGGGGGTGGAGAGAAAAGTTAACTCACCGATCTCCAGGTTTGAACTCGCGGGAGAACTTGGTCCTCTTCTTCTTGTGCTTCCTCTTCAGGTTGCGGATGGACAGCGGGATGCTCTTCTTGCGGTTTGGTCCCAGGCCGCCGCTCTGCGACGAGGCTGTGGAGCTCGCTGACGACGTCAGAGAGCTGCAGGCCGAACAAAATTCAAGTTTGACATCCACTTTGAATGATCAAATGATCACCTTCATCAACCGTCTTGAATTACAAACAATAAAGATGTCAATCGCTCAAAAATGTCTTGTGCGATTTCTAAGAATCGAAAAGCTTCATATTATGAGTTGCATTTGAGCAACTGGTTAAAACCTTGTGATGCACAGTTTGTGAGTGTCGAGTTATTGGAAAAAGATATAAAACACAACCACGGCCGCAAAATAGAGATTTAAAGTATCGCTAAATGTGTTCTCCAAAGCCTGGTGTGCTATTTAAAGCAGGTAAGTGTTCAGTTTACGAAGACAGGAGGCTTAAAGAATCAGAAACCTCACTCAAGAAGTTCGACTCTACTTAGCAACAGACTATAATCAGCGGGATAATTGTGAGACTCCTCTATAGCAGGTTAGAGGCAATTATTTGACAATTTTTCCTGGAAATGACGCTCAGAGTGCATTAAAGCATCCTGTGAGATGGAAGAGATGCTGCTCCACTGAAGAACGTTTGAATGTAATATACTTCAACACAATGCCTCCCACTTGACCGTGCTTTTTTTCTTCACAGGTTCACACAAATGAGACGAGGAACAAAACGCAGCAAGCACGACTCTTAAAAAAAAAAAAAAAAAGCAGAAATGAGACGCAGACAGACCTCGTGTCATCTGTGTCCTCTGCAGCCTCGTCGTCGGCGTCCTGCTCGCCGTGTTCAGTGTCGTTAGTGCTCTGGGAGTCTGCCGGGTTCTGGACGAGCACCGCCGGGCCGTTGTTGTTTGGATGTGACGAGTCTGGGTGTTCTGATCTGTGCTCACCTGGAGAGAAACAAATGGTTAACAGGATTGCAGCCACATTTATAGATCAGCTTATATTCTAAAACAACTCACAGGTGCTAAATAAAGTTATCATTCAGAAGATTCTGCTTCAATTATGATTTTTTATATAAAATTAAAATAACCTCAAACAATAATCAGAATAAGAGAGAACAATGCTGATTTTCCCCCAATGATATGAAGTGTAATCACAGTAACACTTTTCACATTTTCACGTGAAAAATATCAGACTATTGCTTGCTAGTTTAATACAGAATTTCCAGACGCACAATTCCTTCATTAAATCAGTCGCCATTGTGTCGAACGCAACTCGGCCACATGGTATCGAGGGGAATTTTTCGTGGCTCTCCACAACGATCCAAAATTGCCCGTCTCTGTTCTCGCAGACACTCCAACAACCACTAATGTCACTTTGTGCTTATTGAGCTTCACAGAACGACACACAGTCGTCCTCTGCTTCTCGCAGACTGATGCTTTTCCCAGCTGGAGTCTGCCGCACTTCAGCTCAGTTTCCAATTAGCCCGTTTTCTCTGCACTGAGCTTCGTCTGTGGAAAGAACCGCCAGATGTCTCACAGGGACTTTAAATTATTCCAACTCTGTTTTGCATGAAGATATTTTGTTCGCAGTGACTTCAACGATGGAAGATGGAAAAAACAGAACAAAACAATCCTCATTTATCCTATAACGATTACCTTCGCCATCGGAAGCTGGGGGAAGGTTGTGTTTTATTCTGCATGTATTTATTTATTGATTTGTATGTATGTATGTATTTTACTAACTTTTCACAAAAATTTTTAACACAAATTGCATAAAATGGACAGAGTTGATTTGTCATCATTCAAGGGCCAACTGATTAGATTTTGGGATGCTAACGGCTTCCGAATACGTCCTCAAAAACTGAAAAATGTCGCATACAAAGTGGGTGGGAGAGGCACCTCATGGAACTCAAAGGAGGCCAGTGTTGCTATGGAGACGCTTCGGAGTTCGCAGTGAATATCTCGGTTCAGCGAGTATCCAGAAACACGGGTGTGATCAATTGACCCGGGTAGTGGTTTATCTGTGAGCCCCCGCTCAGTGATGTTGCAATCCAACAGGCTAGCTAGCATCTATATGAGCTAACGGCTAACATGCTGACTGGATTCCGCCAACAAACGCGGCATTGGCGAAGGTCTGTTCTCTACCAAGTGCCCGAGGGATGGTCCTCCCGTGTTTTTGAGCCATAAAGTCTAAATATCTGCCCCAGTGTTGGAACTACTGTCTACTTTCTGAGACCAAAATGCTGAAAAGTGTTTGTTTTTTTTTTTTTGGTTTATTTTATGTTAATTCATCATGTTGCTGTAAAACTCAGGTTATATTGTGTGAGGTTAATTTGCATGCCACAAATGTCAAGAAAGAATTAGGCACAACTGTGAGGGAAATACATTTTTTCTATGGTTGAATGTGAGGATAACGTTAGGGTCAAAAACTTAAAACCATGCATGAGCGTAAGTGCTGTTAAAGGTAACTTGTTGAAACTCACATGTCTCGCAGCAGAACGCAAGAAATGCTTACGCACAGCACATTAAGATGCTTACTGCTTTGACACCGTCACCATTGCTAAGAGCGGTGCTGAGGTCGGCCGAATCTTTTCCAGGATAAGCACAAGACGTGGCGATATCAATTCATGGCATCTGTCGGCAGCTCTCAGAGCCTGAAAGCTGCACAACCCACTTTCTATCAATCTCTAGCCGCTTCAATCCTGATCAGATCGCTGTGGGGAACAAGTAGCTGTCATCTCATATCTGCTGTGACAACAACTTCCTACTTATAAAAACTGTGTTCAACCACTTGTTCTGTTGAAATCAATCATCTGTACTGACTCAACTTCCCTTTTTCGCAAAAATAAAGAACCTTCAGTCGTTATCTGAATCCTCCAAACTTCTCACCAGTCTGAGCACAACCAAAAACTCCCTGACAGAAGTTTGGAAAATTCGTTATGTCTAATAAAAACATGGCTGTAATTCTGTGTAAATGCGTTAATTTGTCTTGTAGTCATCTGAACTGTAATTACACAGCTTGTGTGTCTGTGTGTGTGTGTGTGTGTGTGTGTGTGTGTGTGTGTGTGAGTGTTACTCTGTGAATCGATGTTGTCCGTCTTCTTCCCTGAATCCTTCTTGAACATCCTCTTCAGCTGCAGGACAGAGAGTTTTAAGATAATAGTAATTATCATTATTATCATCATCAATAATAATTCTATTTGTAATGCACTTTACATTTGGCAAACAAATCCCAAAGTGCTACAATGAAAACATATTTAAAAATGGATTAGAAAACAGATAAATGATCAAGATGATCAAGAAATGCCCTTGTTTCAGGTGCTCTTGATCGCTGCACCTCAGAGTAGTTTTCCAACACTCCAGAATATTCCCTCAATATAGCAGGAACCATGTTTTGTTTTTTTTTTTTACCCGTTATATAGGTACTTTGTTAAACATGTTCCATAATTTCTGAACTATTGAACGCACCTGAATATAAGCCACACCCACCAAATTAAAAGGAAATAAAGAAATGCGTGAGTTACGTGATGCACCTTAACGCATCACCCACGTGTCAGCTGCATGAAGCTCGTTAACCCGTAAAAATCTATAACTTAGCTGAGTTATTGTTTAAACCACATGGTTCAAAGCGTGTGAAAAATGTAGTGGCTTATAGTCTAGAACTTACAGTCATTTTAACTCACTCGCTCTCCTTCTACACGTTTGCATTCAGTTAGACAGGAAACTGAAGCTCTTCCTTTACAGGCGCTGCAATAATTAACTCCACAGGTCCTCACCTTTCTGGCGACGGGGTCTTCAGGCAGAACGGAGGCACCCTCGGGTCCTTCACAAGTGATGCGTGTGGCGTCTCCTTTAGCGGGGAAGACATAGAGGGCCCTCTCTCCCAGCTGCCTCTGGGTGTGATCGTAGTAGCCCAAACGCCTCACCCTACAGTGGAGGAAAAGAAAACAAGGAATTTGTTTAGTTGGTTAGTTGAAAAAACTATAGAAAAAGATTTACAAAAAAAAAAAAGTGTATCCAGTCTTTTATTAATCATTTTGATATTCCAGGTTTCAGGGGTTGTTGACCAACTCTGGTCACTTGTGGACGGCCTGAACTGACCTGCAGAGATTTTCCTGTGTGATGGTGGAGGCTGGTGGATAAACGCTGTCGGAGCCTTTGGGGGAGTAACTCTTTGTGATCCACGTCACTTTCAACTCCACCACCTTCACCTGAGGGGAGCACAGTGACCTTTCAGGGGAAAGACTACACAATCGAAGGCTCATGATCAGACAAACATTCTGGGTTTGACTGTAACTTTAACATCAAACGAATAAGGAGGCCAGACTGTTGTTGAAAACATGAAAGTACCGTCGCCGCCTCACCTCCTCTACCACCACCCTGAACTTGAACTTCCTGCTCAGCACCGGTTTGACCCCCGACAGCCACTGAACGTTGGAGAAGACTTTGGCAGGACCAATCAGGACTTGACCTGGGTAGAAGCCGTACGCCTCATCGAAGAACAGACCCTGGAAACAAAGGACAAATGAATTAATGAATTAATTTTGAATGAATGAATGGTTTATTTCAGTTACAGTTTCAGTGTAAAAGTTGAATTTTGTGCATTCAGTTTATAGCGCTTAGACGGTCATGTTCTCCCTCCCTTTTATTTTTATTTTTCTTTTCTCAATAATATCTGTAGCTGAAATAGGACTGGGCAGAAGCCAAGGCTTATTTTTGCCCATCCCTTAAGAACTCATAAAGTTACCCAGGACACCAGTGATACAAGACTAAAAAAGAAAAATAGAATAAAAAAATAAACATCAAAGTAATACAAAAGAGAAAAACAAAACAAAATGTAACAGGAGTCATTTTTAATTGTGATTAATTATTTCAAATTATTATTATTTAAAGGTTTTTATTTTAGCACAACAGGGATTTACACATTTACAAAGTACTAAACAATCCTTACACCTCTGAATCTGCCCGTGGATAAATACATGAGAAAAAACAACCAGGCGTTCCAGGGGAGAGGAAGACAAAGGCACAAATGCATTTAAAGATCACGCAGTAATAACTATTCAGTCTCCGGTGATTCAGCCTCTTCGTGAGTCGCACGCGTTTTGATTGAAACGTGATCTTAACAAGTAAATGCGGCTGAAGTGACAGACGGGACCTTGTGGCTACGTACCGAGTCGCTGACATGCGGACAGACGTCGTACAGCTTTGCGCCGTCTTCCACACTCATGGAGCACCTGCAGGGAGGCAGAGCGCAGCAGGATGACATTTACCGCGAGTGGCACTGATGAATGTGGAGCAACTCTGACACACACGCACACAGACAACCACACACACACACCCTACCTGGCTCCATTGGAGAGCTTGAGGATGATGTGATTGGTCAGGTCGTACACTTTCCCCAGCCAGAAGTCGTAGGCGATGTAATCGCCGTACATGAAAGACTGATGAAACAAAGTCATGAACTTTATTCACTTCAAACTTTCTCAAAGTAAAACATTAGCTCCTCATTTCATTCATGGTGAATAATCAACTTCAAGCTTCCGGTGAATCCAACATTTGTTCTGTTCATCATGTCTTGTGTATTAAATATCTGTACAGCTCGTGCACAGACTGAATTGTGGTACAATTGGTAGATCGTTGACAGGAAGAGTGAATAAAGTGATCAGATCGATATGAACCAAGAATATCATCCAGTATGGTAATGCTTTGCAACGTGACGTTAGCGGTTTGTGACACATGCACATGATCCCACATCCATCAGTATTGAAGATAGATTAATTAACTCAATTAATCAAGATTGTCTCCCTTTTTACTGCGTTGACCGATTGTGCTCCGTCATCGCCATTTTTCTCAAAACACGTGACTGAGGGCGACATTATGTAAAAGATGTCACGATTGAGAGTAATCCGATGTGCCATTTACACAGACTCACATTAGATTGTCAACAGTGTTTGATCACCTCCTCCCTTCGTCATCTCAATCAGATGTCCGGAGGTTTCGTTTTAAAACATTTTTGATTATGACTCACACAGAATTTATTTATTCTTTCACCTCACAGGTGACGAGGTCCCGGGTTAGATTCCGACATGGTGAGGAGGACAGAGTCCATTTCTAAGACTATATTTCCATTAACTACTCAGGATTATGAACTTGAGAGATCAAATATTAGCCTCTTGTTTGGTAAATAGTGACGACATCTCACCTTAATGAGAAAAACTAGAACAAATCAGATGAAGTCAAATATCACCTGAGTATCACCTGAACTACAAACAGGAAATGACAATATATTGTGATTCTCGGTTTTAGCGCAGATCTCCAAACAAGGGAGGTATTTGAAACTCTGAGCGACATTTAGCCCTACTACGAATCATCTGAACAAATTTACATTTTATCAATACTTTTTTTTTTTTTTTTAAATGCACCTATTAAATTGTTATAAAATTTATTTTCAAAGACAACTACAGTAATCGAAAAAAAAATCGAAAGTCATTTGGGTGAAGGTGGAGGTATCATGAGCAAACAGGCCCAGACCTGCTGCTCCCCCACAAGTCTTCACAGAAGCTGAACAGTAAAGAGGAAACATCTCTCGTCTTACCCAGATGTGCTGCAGGTCTTTGCTGTTGACTGGATACAGAACACAATTTGTTCCCACTAATTTCACTGCACACTCGATGTCAATATTTGTCACAATACCACACTGGTTGTCCTGCAACGGAAAAGAAGGACACAGTCACTCATCCACAACATCGACTTGCAGCGTCACATTATCCCTGCACACAGAAACAACAGCTCGGGCTTCGATTCAGATGGAATGCTCCGGGACCGAATGCGAGGAAGATCACACCGGATGAATTTTAACTAGTCTCAGAGCTTTGAGTTGCATTTACATTCAGATTGGGAGTTGTTGCAGTGCGTAAAGACAAAAAAAAAAAAAAAAAAAAAGTCTCCTCTGCGAGTGTCGACTTGCGACAGTATTCCTGTCACGTCTGACAGAGCAAATGGAACCGAGAGACGAACGGTGACGTGACTGACAAAGAGAGTCGGCTGAGAGGCAGAAACGAAAAAGGAGCGAGGAGGTGAAAGAGATTTAAAGAGAAAGAACTTCACTCACATTGGAGTTGTTGCACCGCACGATGTCTCTAATGACGATGGAACGATCTTCAAGTTTCAGCTGTGGAGAAAAGAGAAAGCAAGTTGAGGAAAAAGGTGACAAACAGAGCAGGTTGACTTCATCTTCGTGACCGATTACAACGACAGCCGCTGCTGCTGCTGACGCCGACGTTACATCATCATTTTCCTCTAATACGTCTCACTGTGAGAAACAACCGATTAAAAACTTCAATCATCCAGCGGGGCATAAATCCGGCCATATTTAAACCATAAAAACACCACTGAGGTGTTACACATAAGTCACAGGAACCTGCCAATGCTATGGATGCAAACAATGACAAAAATGAAAATAAATATGAATGCACGCTACGACAAGGATGCAAACACCATAAAATATATGCGAAATGTTAAAAAAAAAAAAAAGCAAATACAATTGCCACAAACTGAGTGTAAAACAAGTACTAAAGCTAATAAATGATTCTAAATACCCACAACACAGAAAACTCATAACCTTAAAGAGTGTTGTTATGTACAAGTCACAAATAACGATCATAAAGGTATTTTTAAAACCCTTGAGTCACAATATTTTGTCACTTTGGTGGTAAAAACCAGTGAAAATGTATCATTGTTGTGTTTTGTTTAAGAAAAGTGTCACAATTACACAGCGACCTTATGAAAACGACATTGTCTCCATGGAAACAGCAGAAACGCTGAAAACAATGAAGATTTCATGTGGGAATGAAACCACACACACAGAGAGCAATACACTATAAACTTTAAGTTTGTAGTGTATTATAGTGTATTATATAGTTTATAGTGACACTATAAACTTAAAGTTTATAGTGTCACTATAAACTTTGCGACTGTCGCATGTTGTTAACCGTTGTGGGCCGCAGAAGGTTTCCATTAGTGAACGCGCTCAAACAATGGCCGAGATACGTAGAGACAATGCGACTCGCCGCTATAGCTCAAAAAGGTCTGGTGGGAAAATGAAGCCTAAATTTGCTTTAAGCAAAGATTTGAGTGAACAGAAGCTGCTGGACTAAACTTGGCAGCAGCTCCGCTCTCAGAGGGAAACCTTGTTCCTGTGAACTGAATTTTGCTTCGTCACACCGTGACCGCATGCAAACACTCAGACTGAAAATAGACCTGCCTTCAGGGAGGCGGAAAAAAAAAAGAAAAAAAAAAGCTGGTTTATCGTTTCAGGTAAATGTAGGAAAAACCAAATTGGACCGAGTAAAAGATTCCAGAGTTTTCAAACCAACAGATAAGCCAACAATCTATAATAAAATGAGAAAAGATAGGTAAGCAGAAGGTATATTTTATTCTTGTAGGACACATCTAGTTACTTATCACGAAAAAGCGTGTGGTAAACTCGTCTTTCCGAAGTTACCGCACGCACAGCGTGATGAGTCAGCAATAAATTCATCAAAAACAAGCAGATATCTAAATTTATTGACTGAAAATTATCTAAAATGTATTGAGCCCCTTTTTCAGGATAATACAGACTCAATATATGTCAGTTTTCCAGTGTTACAGTATTGTGTGTTTTTGATGATACATCGAAGGTTCATGTTAGAAATAAGTGACATGTCAGCAACTCATTTCTGAATGAGTGGACTGCTGAAGTGGCCACTCAATATGATCGCAAAACTTTACTGTTTTTCATTATAGTGGCTGCTTTTAAATATCTAGATAGCATAAACAGCCTGGGAGAGGAACGCTTCCTCACGCTGTTGGCAGCAACAGAAATGGAATGAAAGAGTTTGGTTTGGTTGAAACTTGCGTTTCCAGAGACTGCTGGAGGAATCAACACAGAACCTGGAGCAGAAATCCCAGCCAGTTAGTGCAGAGACAGATGGAGGTAGAGGAGGAGGGGGAGGAGAAAGTAATTAGGAGTTAAGCGAGTGAAGAGTTTAATAAATGAGACATTACAGCGGCCCGTTGCCTGCAGAGGAGGGCGGCTGTGGATGGAACCCGGTAAACACTGCGCGGTGGAAACACTGCGCGGCGGAAACACGGGTTACAAACAGGTTTGATGAAAGTGCTTATGCCTGAAAGACGAGAAGATAGATGAGGTTTTAATTTCAAAGTGCAGAGCTGATAACACGGATTATATTTCAATATTTTTCATATCTGTGTGCACAAACAAGACACATCGTTCCCTGGGGTGAGTGTAAAGAAACACGACTATTACAACCAGATAGGAGGCGATAAGAGCTCCCAGAATTAGTAAAGTAGGCTAAAATATGCTACACACAATTGAATACTTCACACTGAGATGCAAAACAATAACAGAGTTTTTAAAGGGCTTAAAACACAATATTTTCAGAATGTACACAAACTTGTTCAGAGTAAACTAAAAAAAATATAGCTTATCAACTTAAGTCCAAGAGAGCAGGTTTTTCCACTTTGTAACACAAAACATTGGATTACTTTTTTATAGCTTTTGTAACTTTAATGTAGTTTTTGCATATCATTATCATTATGAAGAAATTATTAGTTAAATCAACATTTTTACCTTTTTTGGCAGTTGAGTCGGAATTATTTTACGTTTCCTTTTCTAGTTGTTTAAGCGATCCTGGCTTTTTTAAAATGTTTTTTTTTTTTTTTTATCTTAGCACAACCATTTTAATTGTTTCCTTTATATACATTTCTAGCAATTGTATTCTTTTTAGCCGAAATGAGAGTCTGGTTCAAAATCTGACTGATGAAAATAAACATAAGAAGCATCATGTGGCGTTAAAACACCCCTGCCAGGTTATCATGCGCTCATTTTGAACAATCCAGCCCCTTCATGTGATAACCTTGTATCCCAACCTGCTGTGAGGGAAGATGCCCAAACATCCAGCGGTGAACGGCATTACCAGAACCAGTGAGTAATGCACATACACACACATACACACACACACTCAGTCAGTCTTTGGCAGTATTTCTGCTTGCCTCACAACGTAACCCTACACCACTGGATTCTGGGAGAGGACGAGCCACTGAGTGAGAGAGCAGAGGGGATAAGATCGATGGGTCGCCATGTTCCCTTGTAATGTATTAAACAGCAGCCAGTCTGCTCCCCGTGTCTCCGAAGCGCACGCACACACACACACATATACACTCACAGAAATCCGTCTTGCTTCCCATCAAAACCTTTTAGCTGAGAGCAGCTCTGAACAGGTTCTGTTTCCAGACACACAGCTTCTCTTCATTAATATTCTTTCAGAGCATTGTGCTGCAGTGCGCTGCTGTAGTAAAACGTTTCTCTCACCACTTCAGAAACATTTAAACACGTCACATCACACTCTGCTTCCAGACCACGGTGGTCCGTCTGATCCCACCTGTTTCAATAAACCTGTCTCACAGCGAAGTGATCGGCTCGCGACGTGTCATCAAACAGATATTTTGCAGGTGGATTCGATTAATTACACCGCTGCTATATTCTGCCACAGAGCAGCGTGACCCTGCAACGGCACTGATTACTTTCCAGGAAGAGACAAACTGGAGGAGGGAGAGACGGAGCATCATCTCATCGATCATAAAGATCTCGTTTCTCGTCTCATGCTACAAGTATTTCGTAATGGTCTGGGATTACAGAGCAGTATCCTGGTTCAGTCGTAAAACTTCATCCAGATTTAGAAAATGTTTCAAATTACTTCGGCTAAGTTGGCGTCATGTTTATTGTCATTTGTCTCCTTCATCCCGCATCTAAATGAGTTTAATCTCTGCCATTTGTCTCCGGTGATTCAGCCCAGGTGCAGATAAAAGGTGTGTCAGTGATTTATCTGCCTTGTCATAAAGTTTCCATTAAAATATTATTTAGGGGTTCAAGTGCAACTTCTTCTTATCTGACACTGAATTTGGATTGGCGGCTAGACCAAATTCAAAATGAGACCACTGCATGTCAAGACTGCATGATATCAGATTAACATGCCAGAATTTTGTAAAGGACTGATTAGATTAGATCAGTCTCCATTAATCCCACATGGGGAAATCACAGCAGCAGTTTCTACGTTGCACAAAACAGCTGAAGACAGAATCATTGCACACAGATATGGATATACAGCGATGACAAAATGTTGTGCTGCCTGTGGTTGAGGGAAGTGTGGCATTCAATGTGACGTTACTGGAGTAATATTGGTGTTATCAACACAATAACATGTTTTTCCTTCTTCTGCATAAAACTACAATAACAGACAACAAAGTCTACGTTCTAACTACATTCTAACCGATATTTTGCTGGGTTAATACAAAGCTACGACAAAACGAACTGCATTAGTAAACCACAACACAGTTACAAAAGTTCAGGGCTGGTTGTGATATAATTTTACGTATTTATCATGTAGAACCAGGAGAAGTACTCGATTAGCTCAAAATGCATTCTGCAGGAAAACGACGAGTGTTTATCAAAACCTACTTTCAACACAGAAGAACAAGGAATCCTGGAAGTGACTGTAAAGTAAGATAAAATGTTACTTTATAGAATGAAACTGGATAATAAAATATAGCATCAAATTAAAATATGATACAAATTTGGAAGATTCTGTTACAATTGTTGAAACAACAGGAAACAGAATCATCTGACTGATTTATTACGACGATGTGGAACCCTGACACAGCCTCTGCTCAACTGATGTCACCTGAAGTGTTGATTTACTTCTTCAAAACAGCTTTGGACACACAGAAACTCATTAAAACTGAAACTAGTCCGCCATGCTTACTTACGGAGCTTGCATAATAATCAGTAAAAGGCACTGCTGGGTTACAACAAAGCAGCCGGCTGTTGCTAAGGCTCGTGCAGCGATGATGAGGAAGGAGGCAGCGCACTGGCAGCAGGCGCAGACTCGGACAAATCAGTTTATCGGGTCTTCTTTCTTTGGTATGTGTGTGTGCGGCTCCGGGATCGGAGCACGAGGAGAACCCCGGCTGCCTCTTCATCCAGAAGGAGCCAGATTGATTACAAGGATCGATGGAGGACAGTATTTGCTTTGACTTCCCGGCCTAATTAACACGAGTCATTGTTAAGGTGCAGTACAAAGCGGAGGAAGACGGGCTGGAAGCGACACTGCAGTGAGCTGCAGCTCGGAGCCACGCCTGCTCTCCGCTCGCTCATGTTTTCTATACGAGGCTCACTTATTATTCACCCGCATCTCTTTGCTAATAAGACATCTGAGCCACAAAAACACGAGAGGAAGCAAAACAAACACAGATGCATCCAGTTGTAACAGGTGCACATGCTGCATTTCTCCTCGCTGTGCTGCATATAAAGCTAATAAAAGAAATTCCACCCACCAAAAAACAATCGATTTGTTATAATGAAGGTGAAGCCTCTCGCAGCAGAAGCACATCCTGCTCGTCAGGTCTCAGCCTCGGGCAGGTTGTGCTTCTGTTGCATCACGAGTTTTATGAAACTGAAAATAATTCACTGCCCCCTCCCAAAAAAAGAACCAGATAACCTGATAAAGGCCTTATGAAGCGGACTCAGATCAGCTTTGTGGAAACAGTGAGAGTTTTCATTAATACAATGTGCTGGATTTTCAATGATTTATTACAGAATCTAACTCTCTTTATGTTTAAGTGTCATTGAGCAAGACCGTGCACCTCAAACTGCTTCCAATGAATGTACTGGGACCTGCACTTTGCATGTCAAGACGAGAACTACATAAGTAAGATTGCATCAGTTTTCTCATTAATCTTATTGGGGTGACGAGAGGAGGAATGCAGGTCAGCAGAGACGAGCCAGAATAGATGTGTGTGATTGAGAGGAAGCCATAAGCAGTGAAGACACAAGGAAAAGCGCTGGTATGTTGAATAACTTCAAGTATCTGGTGCCGTCCATCCAGAGCAACGGAGGTGAAATGAAGAAGAAGAGTGAAATGGGAAGAAGGAGTGGAGACGAGTGTCATGGCTGGTGAGAGGAAGAAGGGGAGCAGCGAGAGTGGAGAGGTGATGGCACTTTCAAAAAGACAGGAGACTGAGCTGGAAGGGGCAGAGGTGAAAAGAATATTTATATTATTAGAGATTACGATGGACAAGATTAATACAAACACACACAAAAAAAAGGACAGATCAGCGGGGCAGATGACGTGGAGCAGTTTACAGATAAAGCTCAAGGTGCCAGGTTGAGACATTTAGGAAATTGGATAAATTCCAGACTAACGATTGTGGGGATGGGCAGAAAAGATGACATCCTCAAAGAAAACGCATTGATGGAGAAGGACATGGATATAAGTGATGGAGGCCGATGAGCCGCTGTGGCGACTATTGAAGGGAAAGATAAAGAAGCTTTTATGTGATCCTGCAGTTTCTAAAGTATGATGGAACTTTTCAGACCAGAGTTGACTCTCAATTCATTTTTCCAAAGGGGAGCTGGTAAGTTAAGAGGGCCAAGCTGTCTGTTTAATATGAACACTTTTAATAAAAAAAATGCCATAAAGACACAAATGCACAAAATAGAGTTAATAGAGAGTTTGGCTCCCCAATTGGGATACTGCTGTATCTGGCAACACTGGTCAGCATGTAGATTATTTTCAAGTGGTTGTTAAATACAAGCAGACAAAATCTAGACAATATGAGAAAAGGAGAATGAGGAAAAAAGAGCACAGCCTTTATTCTGATGGAGCGCTTCCTCCAGTGCCTATCCATGACATCAGTCACACGTTGATGACGAAGCAGTTGCTTGTAGAAAAATATCTGAATTGGTACCACATACAGTATGAACGAGGACTGGGTCTGGAGTGAATAAATCAGAGTGGGAGCTTTCACACGGCCACAAAACAGGTCGGATATGAGTCACTGTGAGTAAAAAAATCTGAATCGGGTCGCTTTTCCCTGGTGTGAACGAGGCCTTACGCTCTCCCTCTGCAGACCGCCCAGTCAAACACCACATAGTGTAAATCTCTCTGCTGCCTGTTTCAGCAGTGGTCCAGGTTCTGCTAAAAACAAAGCTTACATTCATTGCTATAAATTCAATCCTCATTAAAAGACTATATTTTAGGCATGTGGCGTTTGTGTGTGTTGGTTTATCCATATTAAAGCCTTGATTTCCTATTGGTCATAACACCTTCACCACAGCCTCTTGATTGGCTCAATTTCCTAAACAAACAGATGTGACCTTTGACCAGCCTCTACTTTTATCAGTTTTGATGTTATTGCAAATAGAATACGATGCATCAGCAAAAAATATTAAGTAGGTTAAAAACAACAGTGGCACAGTCTTGCAGCTGAGGTTGGAAAACATCAATCAATCAGTACCGTCCAATATGCTGCTGCTCGACAGCCAGTGGAAGCTCGCTGAAGTTTATTGATTAGGACACACAAGATGGGCGTGCAGCTCTATTAAAAACTAAACACACACGAGGCCTTTTACCCACAGAGACCAGATCCAAATGAGAACAGAGGATCAGCTATAGAAATATCCCCTCGCTGTAATGTGAGAGATGAAACAAAAACCACAACAAAGATGGTACTAAG
>OMNM01020099.1:6443-43192 GCA_900302745.1 Parablennius parvicornis | reverse complement strand
ACCCTTCTCTTGTGGCTGTTGCATTATGCATTATGCAGATTTTAATAAACTCACACTGACAGCATGGCTTTAAGGCTAAAGCTAGTTGGAATTTTTGCAGTAAGGTAACTGACTTCCATGGAGGTATCGGGGATATCTGAGGTCAGGTCCCAGAACTGCGTTGTGCGCTACTCTCATAGTTTTTTAAACACAATGTTTTCTTAAGAATGTTTATGATTTTCTTGGTGGTTCGACCAGATTGGAACCTCTCGTGTGCCGCTTTTGGGCCATTTGTTTGACACGCATGTCCTAAGGAGTCGTCCACCAAACCATTGGCAGCAGATCTTTTAATGATGTGAAGCACAGGCTGATGCTCATGATGCATTCATGTGTATTCAGGTCTATATTTGATAATACAGACACTTGATGTGACGAGTGCAAGACGTTTGGATTATGTTTTGAGCCCCCCACTTTACAGACACCAATCAATATGCCATCTCCCATTCCAGTTGAAAGCGTTTCATGAATTTCAAAATAAACCATCTGCTTGTCGCTAGCAAACAGAACTTTTTAACAATCTGGGCGTGCATACTCTGTGAGCCAACAGTTACGGACTTCAGCCTAACTGATAAGTATTCCAAACTCATGACAAGGAACCATCAGCATTTACGATCAGAATGTTTTTGGATCAACTGAGAACAGATTAAGATTTTAGCTACACAGCATGTGTAGCTCTAATGACAAGGAAATTAACTTAGGTCCAGTTGACATGACAGCCTTTGAAGTGGAAATAAATCATTTTTGCCTAACAACACATAAATGCATGCAGTAACAATAGACAATAAACATTAACAATAGCGAGTACACAGACATTCGCATGGACAGCCAGCAAACTACAGAGTCCCATGGAGTCCAATGGAGTTCTCTGGGAGTCACTCTGGAGGCTGCCATTGTTGCTATTGTCTAGTGATGGCCAAGTGAAGCTTCATGAACCATTGTTTAAATTTTTTTTAAGCCAATCGATGGTGCTGTCTGTTCAACAAATGTTTAAACGCGCATTTCATTACCAGTCTTTCAGCCTCTATTTTCAAACCAAGAGTGCCACCTGGTGGAGTCAGAAAATAAAGAAAATGGTTCATGAAGCCTCATGAAGCTTGGCCATCACTACTATTGTCCATCTTGTGCCTGTGCAGAAACATTTCAGAGTAGCTGTTTTTTTTTTTTTTTTTCTGTTTCTACGGCGACTGAGTCCTCCATTTTCTGTTTTCATTTGAAAATGTTAGTCTCAAGGGAGAAATGCATGTTGCATTGTTTTGTAAGAATTTTTCGTTGAGTTGGCTTTAAGTTCTAGAGGTTGCAACTTGGTTCAGACTGAATATTGGAATCCCAGGCCATCATGCAGACCTCTTCAAACGACTATTGGTTGCACCAATGAGCGTGAACCAACAAGTTGGTATTTATTTGGTATTTAACATGGCTGATTTTGATAAATGGCAGAGCCTGATATGATATTCAGCAACTATCGTGAAACATAAGCCACATGTAATCATTTGGTGAAAATAATGCCTTCTCAACATTGTGAGTGAAAATTTTTCTGAGTGACTTCTGTCTCATTTTCAGCTTAACATTCACAGAGTATACAGGGATGAAGCAAAGTTTTCATTGACCTGGTCAGCTGAAAATTGTGAGCATTGAAATAAGGTGTGGTCCATGATTTAACATTTCCCAGAGAAGATCACTAATATTTTATTTAACCCACATCACAATGTGTTTTATGGAATAATTTTAACATGCATTCAGGCTCTCAATAAAAGTAAGGCTAAAATTGTAACTTTGTGTTGAAATTCTTTAAAAATCCTTGAACAAATGAAAAAAACATGTAATTTTATTTTGTCACGTCCGCAACAGTCATATTTTCTATCTTTTAGTATTTTCTGTTTCTCCTCCGGATCTGATTGAAACTGGGTCTTTTTCTTAGATGCAGCTTAAAAGACTCGTTTAAATGTTCCCACTGGAAATAAAAAGACTTTAGGAGGTTACTGCTTCCAACCAAAGACATAATCAGGTCACTTTTATAGACTTTGCACCATTAATAGAGGCTGCAAAACATTTTGTAAAGGCATAAAAGTTTTAAAAACTCTTGGAAAAGGTTAACAGCTTATCAGGCTGCACTAACCACCAGCTGGGTATTACATCAACATACATTGTTTAACTCTCGGCATGAAAGAGAAAAGGCATAAAAGGTCCAGACAAAAACAGATTCAGCTTTTGGGCAAAATAAATTCCTTCATCTGTAGTATGTTTTCATAAATGTATAATTCCATAAGAGCATGATCCAATAACACAGCTTGAGTACAAGACTGAAATACAGAGAGAGGCAAAAAAAAAAAAACTCAAGGGGAGAAGCAGAGCTGAGTTTCTCATCTCTCCATGCAGAGGTAATAAATATGGCCTGTGTACTCATTAGCACAAAGCTGCATACAGTTTTGAGGAGCTTGTGCTTAATAATGCAGGAGAGGAGCGCCTGTTTGATCCTTGAAACAAGAGAAACCCGGGGACCATTTTTCTTCAAAGCCGTGCAGGTAAGCAGAGGCTGGCTGGCAGAGTCACAAAACAACAGTAAGTCCTTAAAACTGAGTGATTAGTCTGTAACGTTGTTTCAGTGTGTGATAGTCCTCAGTTCGTGACTCAGAAATGCAGATTTTTGTCTGTTAAAGTACTTTCCTGCTAAACGCTGAGTGTCATATTTCACATTTCAATGCTTTTATTTACCTAATGGAGGCTAACTGGGCGTGTTTTTCTTTCTCGGCACCAATCTGCTTTACATTCAGACAATATTGCGCTCTGTGAAATGAAGAACAAGGTCTGCCCTCACTAAATCAAAACAGTGAGGCTTCAGGCAAGCCTCTAGTGAAAACTCAAGAATTTTTAATATCCTTGAACAAAAAAAAAAAAAAAAAAGTTAAAAAGGTTTGGCCTCTGCGTCTTATTCTTTGAAAGAAAGCAATATATTACTGTCAATGTTGCCATGCCTTATCCTACCTAAACAGAAGTTTGCTGAGATTTGTTTCATTTTTCCACACCACTAGGAAACCGGATTCACCACAAATTACAAAAACACAATTAATTACCGAAACAAACGAGGGAGCAGCTGTCTGAGACTCCTCACTCATCATAACCAATGAATATTGCACAATTGTAACTGGGTATTACAGGAACAATGACAGAAGGAAATTAGCTGTCAAATTTACTGCGTTGTATATTGTGCTCATAACTCGGCTCTGTATTAAAGAGGACATGCAATACAAAGAAACCTGTCACCGCACTGTGGGGGAAATATTACTTCCTATAATGACATCTGAGACCTGCAGGTTGTCAAAGACCCCGCACGAGTTCCTCCATCTGTCTCGGAAACATTTTTGCAGAAACAAAAAAAAAAAAAAAAAAAAAAAAAAAAAAAATCCACGTATCAGGAAGCAGTGTTGCCAACATCTGCGTTGCAGTTGTTTCTTTCGTCACAACACGTAAACCCGTTGGGTTTGGGTGGAGCAGGAGGATGTGACAGATGGATGGGATTTAGGACGATATTTGTCTCTTTCTTAAAGTCGCTTCCTTCCTGCTCGCAAAGTGGCTGTGGGAGTCCCGGAGGGCAAACTTGCGTCGATACGACAAGTCAGCGACGGGAGGATTGTACTCTTGGCAGGACGCTGCTATTTATAATCACTCAACACTGGGGGAAAGTGTCCAATACAGTTAGGAGCTCCTTATCTCTGGGCACTGTCAATATTTTTTCCGTGTAGGCGGGTAGCAGTGCTATCGGAACGGCAGCTTCACACGAGGCTCGCCACACACGTTCAAACACACTCTGAATGCAGACGGACACCCGTCTCTTCCCACTAACTCTTCCTCTGGTTGCTGCCTAATCCAACATACAGACTAGCAAACACCATTAGCCTCTTCCTGCCCTGAGTATGTGTGCCGCATCGGTAAATTATTCAATCAATTATTGAACCGTTGATAATATATATATAAAATTCAACACAGAGTTTTGATACGAGCTCTCAAACAAAGACGATGCGGAAGCTCCCTCACTCTTTTTGTCTGGCTGACTGCTGCTGAGAACAAAGAAACCAACACTTTTAAGGTGCACGCAACTTGAAACTAGGAAAATCCCGAGTACTTTTTGCATTTTTAATGCATTTTAACCTTTTCTCCAGATTTCTTCGGACCACTCCTGCTGAGATGTGTGTGCACTGTTTGACTCCTCTCTTCGCCTGGGCAGAGGGGAGCTGCACATTAAGAAACCAACTGTGTCTCTTGACCCGTCAGCGAGGAGCATAATGTGCTCTGAGCTTCACCTCATCATTGTGACCAGCCAGCGGGAGCTCTCGCTGTCAGTCGGGCCTACAGCAGATCTAGTGTGCTGATAAGGCTATCCCAATGTGAGGCGACTCGCAGACTGTTGAAGCTTCCACACACAGCAGGGTAAGTTTGAAGAACTACTCGAAAGCAAATGAATAATATTACCTCTAATCAGCCTCAACCAGTGCCCTAGAAATGGAGTGGTAAGTAGTTTATGAAATGATTAGATGGATTTTAGAAGATTAGCTGGCATATTAGAGGGAGAAAATGAGAATTGTAGAATTAACCAGAACAGGCCCAAATCACATAAAAGATTGGATTGTTTATGAAAATGAGAGATGGCTTAGAGTAGCTGAAGTGAACCTCGGTGTATCTGCTGGATCCTGGAAGAGCCTGGTGGTCTGTCTATTATTCTGTCCTAGTTTCCCATAGCTTGTTTGCACCAGTACCACCATCATAAACTAAACTAATGATAGTTTTTGTGCTTACCTTGACTGGTGAGTCTTGTTCAGGTGACTTGTCCGCTGTGTGAACTGAACCCATTTCATTAATCTCTACGCCACCACTGCCCCTTGATTAGCACAAGCTACAAGCTCTACTAACCAGTCATGTGGATCACAGTCATATAACAATCTGTAATCTGACCTAAAAGCTGTACACAGCAACTCCCATCTGTGTTTAGTCCATCACGGATCACTGGTAGCCATCTTTGTTATAAATGGGGCTTGGTTGAATGGGTTGTCTCCCAATCGGAATGATGTAAGTTCAATTTCCCATCTATCCCTGTCCACATGTGGAATTCTCCTTTAGCAGGACACTGAAACACGATTTGCTCCCAGTAGATGGATTGAGCACCTTGCATGGCAGCCACCTCCATTGGTGTGTGTGTGTGTGTGTGTGTGTGTGTGTGTGTGTGTGTGTGTGTGTGTGTGTGTGTGTGTGTGTGTGAATGTGATTAACAGTGTGAAGTGCATTTGAGGGGCTGCTAAATCAGTGAAATCCATTTGTCATTCAATGTATGTAATCAAATTTTAAAGAAATGTTTTTGCATGTTTCATTAGTTCATTCAATGGTGACAGTAAGGAGAGTGAAGGTCATTGGATTGAGAATAATCATGACCGTTAAGGGAGTAAAGGCAATTGCCTTGAATTATGTAGGAATGACATGTAGCATTTAATCAGATTTCAAACCAGGGACATGCTACTTAAATCACATGTGCATATCTGCCACTCTTAGCATTGAGCGTGACACACACTTATTTGACTCGAAACTCGGATCACAAATGCCTTTTGTCAAGCCAAGCTGCAGGTTTTAACTCAAAGTTTAACTTCTCATCTTTCACTATAAAAGATTAGAAATAATCTCCTATTGTCAAATAAAACAAGTTAATCTCTGCACTGAAAACATGTTGAAACTGATTTGTTCTCAAAGGTTGCAATGGAGAAAGCATGCTGGCAGATACTCATCTGTTCTTCCAATTTCTACATCTTACCATCTCTATTTTACAGATAACTCTGCACAGTGAAATAATGTATCCACAAAGGTGGATCATTTAAAAATAAATCTCACTCCACATAGGCACACGTGAGCCCCGTCCACTTCAGTCAGCTCCTTCACGTTACATTTATCTGTCAGCCAAATCAACCAATGGAATAATTTGTTTCTATCCAAACTAAATGCGTGTTGAAGTGTAGAAAGCAGTGACATTATCCATTCACTAAGAGGTTGTGGGTAGTGGCATATTGGTCCCAGGAAAAGTGGGAATACTCCTGAGTCTTGCCTACTTTTAAAGCGGCCCAGAAACAAGTGTTTTTATTTGAAACAATGACTTGTTAGATTCTATTTCGAGAAAATCCAGCCGTAGTATTTCATCATCGACACACTAATTCAGTATAATTCATTGGTAAGCAATACTTGCCCTGTAATGACTTGACCTACTCTGCCTCTGATTGGTCCGTCAGCCCTCATACTTTACAGTGAACATAGAAATTAACCAATCAGTGAATGCAGTGAATACTCGCCAGTTAGAGGCTGAGTGGGTCATGGCTTCATTATTCTAGGTGGAAAAAAAAATAGGCAATCTGGCAGATAGATAATTCTGAGTGGTGCATCAGGGGGGATTTGGAAGTGCGTGTAAGCAATGCTAACCGAAAAGTAATTTGTAGACCCTGGACTCCACCACTGGTTGTAGGTATTGAATGTATGCCTTCTAATGTACACATGTAATAGTAATATAATTTAGATCACTGAGTAATTTGCTTTCCTGGGCACTGGGGAAAACTGCATTCAAGGAGCACTAGTACTTGAGCCCCTTTAAGCGACACCACATTGACACTGATTCATTAATATACTGTATCTTTTACTCAGAGACACACTTAGAAAACCCACATGGTGGAGCTCCTCGTGGCCCCCTCTGGTTTCATAAAAGTGGAAACCTCTTATAGCTGCTCTCTCTGCCTGTCCTTTGACTGAGTTGGTAACCCGCATCACTTATATATTTGGCTTATAATCATCAGACAAGAACAGCCAACTGAGCCAGTAAATCTTCCAGCTGAGTGGGATCTGCCTGCTAAATCAGCTGTGACTGAGACAATTAAATGAGCTGTTTTGTGGCTCTAACAAGTAAACACACTCAGGTTTGTTCTTTGCTTGTCCACAGAGGCTTACCTCAGCTACCCAAGCATGAGTGTGGCCAGTGAGTAGATGCACTGGAGCCGCTGGAGCAGCTTGCTTTAGGATTGTGTACAATGTTTGGTTGCATTAAAAAAACATGTGACATTTTCTTTTTAAAACGTTGACATGATGGTAAATGCACCTGTGTATCTAAATAAATTCTCTTTATATATGGAATTCATACTATACGGCAGAAAAAAACAAACAAAACTGTAGTGATTGTAAACAGTTAACACTTCTTTGTCTGGTCTGTGGATCACGTGATATGCATGCTTGATTTTGTACAAGTTTTATACCAGATGTCCTTCCAGGTGCCATCTGAGCAGTTTGAGGTTGAGGGGGGTTGTCATTTTAGTTGAGTGGCTAGATGCTGCTCTATTTGATCTCAGCCAGATCCGGATTTCCCACTTCCTTTTATTTTACACTTGTACTTTTTTCACAGATCTAATTGTCACCAACTCGTACTTTGTTGAAATGTTCACATTTAATCAAAACCTATAATAAAGCCTCAAATTTCTCAAGCGTCAATTATTCTGTTCAAACTGATTTTGACAACAATCCATCTTTTCTTAAGCTGCATGATTTCTGAAGATATTTTCTGTGTTTTCACAAACTCACATATCGATTTGATGGTTGTGTAATTTTGCGGGACAATTCAGCGATTGACAAATTTAAAATGGCCAATAAAGTACAAAATATTTATTACAACTACTTCTATTTAAAAACTCTAGTCAGAGTGTTAAAGCTTTTTTTTAATCATTACACTTTTCAATGTAATCCAATGGGCTTAATCAGACTCTCTGACTGGCTGCTTTTAGCTTGCAGGCTGTAAATTTCACATCTATGACCAAAACTAAAAGTTTTTGATGACAAACCTAATCAAAGCCTAGTTAAAACCCAATAACCCTTATTTATTATAGTTTTCCTGGCTTTATAAATCAGTTGCTTACACATATTAAAGTTATACATAACATTGTACCACCAATATTGCCTGGTTATCTAAGAATAAAATAAAGAGAGCAGAAGGCTTATTCCTGAAATCTATCTGTATTTCTTTAGTTTTTAACTCATTTAATACTGAGGAAGGACTCGCCACTGGCTGAAGTCCTCTAAAACAGGGCTGCGATGAACATCTTCATTTAAAAGCAACACAATAAGTGTGTCATCAGCAAAATTGATATTCTAATATTTTACAACTCATAAATAAAATTCAAACAAATGTACATAGAAGTGGTCAAATTTTCCAAAAGAAACAATTGCATTGTTTCTACAAACTGCCCTACTTGTGTTTTTTTTTTGTTATTATTGATGTGTAGCTATGCATCAATAAAGTATGTTTAAAGCTGTCTTTAAAAAAAAAAAAAGCAGGATGCGATTGAACAGCTGACTATCATTGTCTGAAAAGCACCAACATCCCAAAATGTAACGTCAAAGCTATGATTCTCACCTCATTGTCACTTGGTTGCTGAGCTCAAGTTACATGAAGGTAAAGAGCACAATCCACCAATGAGAGGTTACATTTAAACTGTTAAAATGAGCCGAAACACTGGATTGTAAGCCAGCTGTGGTATGAAGGCATGTGGATGAACCACTTTCAATAGAAATGCCACACACAAGAGACATACATGTATTCTGCTGCCAATTCATGGCTTAACATTTTTTGTGATTACCATGAAACTGACCATAATATACTCAATACTGTCTAAACATCCAATTACATATACCTCATTACGAGGCCTTACACAAAGGCCTCATAATGAGGATGCGAGGCTCTAAGTGGAGTATTTATAAACCCTTGATATTAAACCCATTAGAAGCTTCGGCTATTATAGTTCAGAAGTGTGGCTTGAGGATCAATATAGTATTAGGTTATGTCACAGAAAAAAAGAGAGCTCTTTAATGTTCTTTTCAATGTTGGAATACTTTCACAGACAACACATAAAAATGTTCTTTTGCTGAAAAACTGATGTGGAGATTTATACGTTAAAAACTATAATCATGCTGTTTTTAACAACACTCTGCATCTGAAGCATACCCAGGGACTCCTTCCATAATACTGCTGTAGATTCAAGAAAATATTCACATTTTATTAATATAACCATTACACAGATGGCATGAATGGCAGAGCCATGCACCAACGCTAAAGACATCTCCCTTCAATTTTCCCTGCAAATTGTTTTTACAGGCGCAGAGCTGCTCGCCCAGCAGGCGAGCGCTTCATAACTGCTGGCGATGCCCCCAGCAAAGTCCGAGCTGGTCCAGCTGTCACACCAGGCACACCTAAAGTCATTTTGCAAGACCCGGAGTTTTAAAAAAAGCAGACAGATGCCCGGCTGCTACCAGTCCTCCCATTCGTCCAGCAAAACATGCAAAAATTCTTCAACTCAGCGAGTCGCTGCTGCTTTGTGGCACTCACACTTGCTAATCACGTTAAACAGTGACAGAGAACATGAATCAGAAGCTATATAAACAAGGCTCTAAGCATGGGGCTGGAGGCTCAGCAGGCTCATCTCATCTCCGAGCACACTGCTAAGACTGCTCCATCCTCGCCTGAATGTAAAAAGGCTGATGTGGAGGCCTGAGGCTGCACAGGGGACAGCAGAACTGTTAAGACTCCTCAGAGAGAGAGAGAGGAAAAAAAAAAAGAATGGAAGCAAAAACAAAAACACATAAACAAAATGACACAGGAGAGCAACAGCTTCCACCCATCAGAATTATGTTTTTGTTAGCAGCCCCTCGGGCTTTATTTAGGGTTGTTTTGAACCTAATTAGAGACAGAGTCAAAAGTATTGTGAACATCCCCAACTAAATTTACTTTCCAGTGATGTGAAATTCCTGCTTCGTGTGGGTTTCAAGTGGAATCTACTGATGTGTGAAGGATTCAAGATGTTTTACTTTCCGCAGACACAATATGGAATATTTTTTTATGTTTAAAATGATCAAAAACAACAAAAACAGGGGATATGTGAACAACATCCGACAATCCGTCTCGTCTTCTTGTGTAATGAATTTGGAAAGTGAACAAAATAATGCCAACCATACAAGTTTCATAATATCATTGTCTACCTCAACATGGTGTATCACTGTAACATCTTTGCCCTCAATAAGTTCAAAAAGCACAGCTTAATCAGTTGGTGCAGACGTTAAACAACGGCTGACGCTCCTGGTCTTTTAAAAGGCAAGTGAAAGAGGTGTCCAGTGGAAAAGCATCCTAGAATCCAAAACAACAAAATCATGATGCAAGCCAAGTCTTACCCTGTAGTAGTCACTGCTGTAGATGTCCCGGGACATGCCAAAGTCTCCGATCTTGACCAGCAGGCCGTTGCCCACCAGGCAGTTGCGGGTTGCCAGATCTCTGTGCACAAAGTGCTGGGAGGCCAGGTAGACCATGCCTGAGGCGATCTGGGTGGCGATGTGCAGCATCTGTGAGAGGCCGAGCTCTCCATTGGACTGCAGTGGCTGACCGTCTACCAGGATCATAGCATCAGGACCATGGGCTCTGCAGTGGAAATAATGATGGCAATTTATACGGGAAAGCAGGACTGAAGAAATGATTCAGGGGAGGCTGATGGAAGCAACATGTTCAGACTGTCAATCAAATCAGTTATCAACATTTTCTTTGCATTGGTTCACTCACTGACTAATCACTGCTTCTCTGGAGAGTACATACTGTAAATATTAGAGTACATGTAAATGATAAATGCATTATTAATCTTAATAGAAAATGAGGAAAAAAGACATATCTTGGTCAAACATTTTTCATTGAAGCATCAGATTTGAGGTTTGTCCTTCCCATAGTAGGACACCAAACACAAACTACGAAAATTAAAATATCCAAATTTTGATGGTCATTTCATAATTTTTGATTCGGTAGTGTCAAGCAGTCAGATATTGATACAAGAGTATTTGTGAAAGGTATGTCTGAGAAGCAAAATAATGTGGCATCTTGTGACTGTAGTAGTAATATTTGAATAAGCGTGACATTATAGAGTGGATCCACTTGGTCTGCACAATATATCACAATTATACACTGTGCATGCATGCTCATGATATCCACATATTTGACCAATTAAATGGAGGTGTACTCCCCGAGACACAAGTAGATGTGAGTGTGTGAGGTCAAAATGTGTGGAGAGAGCTTAGCCAGTGCCCTAATGGTGGAAAAAAAAAACAGCAAAATGTATATTAGAGTCTATCATGCAGCCTCCAGGTCTTGCTGATTCAAGAATACAAGGTGCCAATTGGATGACATGTTATGGTAGGCCAACCTTCAAGTTATCCTCACACTGACTGGCATGGCAGAAAATAACCAATGAACAAATGTATAATGGTACATAATTTGCTCAGCAAAAAGAATTGTTTAGAAAGTGCAACACTACTCGTGAATTACTCCTATAGCAATACATCCTGTCAGTTTCTAAGTTGTGTCTTTAATTGACCTTGAAAAAAACTACTCAACTGAAAAGGTTTTAAGTTTGAAAGTGTGAAAATGTGGGTATGAATATTGTTTATGCATCTTGTCATTTGTCCAGGTGGGATGCCTCTCAAAGCAGTTCGATCAGGTCAAACTAAAAATAACTAAAGCAGTCCGAGAGTGCAGACCGCCGCCAAATGGTGTTTTCAATGTTAAAATTTCCCAAATTCAAAGTCCCGTCATATGGATAATTTAGATCAGATTCAGACATAATTTGGCACAAACCAGGGCAGTGATCCTCCAAATATACCTATTAAATCTGAAGAGGATTGAAAAACAATTGTATGAGTTATGATTTTTTTGAAACTTGTAAATGGGGTTTCCAATGTTATATTCTGGAATTTTTCCTGACCTTATTCTGGATCCGATCCAGATGAAAGTTTGCACCCTACTAGATATGATCATTCTACAGATCCTAGAATTTTAACAACTCAATCAGATATGTTCTCTAAGAGATATGAGTTTTTGAAAAAAAAGCTCAATGGGAGGGAAAAGGGGAAAAACAGGATCTTTTAATTTTTATTTTTTTTGTATCCAGATGGTTACCTGGATCACTCTCAAAATTTAATGGAATCTAAGTTGGGTCAAGGCACATCTTATGAATTTTTTTTAGGAAGATCCCATCAGTAGTTTTTGCATAATCCTGCTAACAGACAGACAGACAGACAGACAGACAAACCCTCGCAAAAACATAACCTCCTTGGCGGAGGTAACAATATCGCCCCTTATTGAACTGGCCTCATCAGTTCATGCTGTTACCTTGATGAAGCCGGCTCATCAATATATATTCAAATCCAGTTGACATTATTTAGTTGCTTTGTGATGTGAGTATAAAACAATGGCAGTGTAAAAGTTAATTATATCTACTGACATGACCTGTAAAGTACAAGTTGCTCAGTTTGTGTCTGCTCCCACATTTAAGACCCATTCAAACTTGACATTAAGTGCTGATGTACCTCAAAACATAATCAGTTAAAACTCATTACCCAATTCCTTGATTCCAGCAGCCCAGTGGTTTGGCTTCTATACTGACACACTCTATAGGCTGCAGCTTAAAAAAATCCTTACTATACCAAATTAAAGAAGCGTGCAGTCATTTCCGCTGATACAAACTTTCATTTATAGATAGCAGACGGTGCTATTTCTTCTTTTTAAAGGTTTTATGCTCTCCTTTAAATAACTGAATGTGGGAATCATTACATTATTGTAAGGCAGAATGGAACCAGTCACTTTAAGAAGTAACCCAAAGCTTCTTACAGTATTGAGACACCCTCATCCTGCCAGAAGTATTACCTTTTACTATCTGCTGCGGTTAATTAACATAATAAAGAGCGGCGAGTGTTGGAAATATTAACATATTAACTATAACCTGCAAGCGTTCAGGCAGCTTTAATGGCAGTGATAAATTGTTATGTCTCTGCACTGTGTTGATTAATTCTTTAGCTGTAATGTGAGCTTAAAGCAAAACTTTCACGTATTCCAACTGAAATTTTAACCGAGGTTCAGGAATTTCATTGAGGTACAAAAAAAACCGAACCAGGGGAGTTTAACTACAGCTTTCAAAGTAACAATGAAAAACTCATTTCATTTGAAAAGTTCCCACTGTTCTCATCCCCCTCTCATTACTGTGATTACACAAAAAGGCGCCATGTGGGGAAGACAGCAGCTTGTGCACATTATCTTTCCATCTCCATCTTGGATTTCTGCTGCAACGTCTTGCTCTTTGCTTTAAGTGTGTAATAATTCATCTCCTCTGTTGGAGGATTAGCACTGCATTTGGTTTCTCCTTTTTCACTTTTTACTTCACACACATCCCTCGGTGGGAGAATAAGTCCAAAGCTGCTCCCTGTTTATCCAAAGGTCGCGCCAGTCCGGTAAGTCAGATCCTCTATGCGTCCCCATTGATTTCCCCCGCACATCTCATCTTTTAAATGTGACCAACAAGACCAACAGACCAAGAATCCGTCACGTCTTGCACCTTGCATGAAAGAATTTCATCATTCGCGACATTGCCTTTCATTTCAGGAATGATTTCCCAACAGAAAGTCTTCACGCACTCTTGAATTTATGCACAGAAGCGTGCACAGACACACACGCACTTTCCTCACCCAATCGCAACATGTCATCTTTTCAACTTTTTGCTCAAATTTCAAAAACAAGATCGACAACCACACGCACGCCCGTGCACATTCTGCTGCTGTCAGCGCACTTGAAAAAGCAGACTTCTATCTCAGACTCCTCCTGTGCACGCTGACATCAACTCCAGAGAAACTTCCCATTACCAAAGCACTCGCTGTACCGGCATCGTGTCGCTTTTGTTGAGGCTTATCAGAGGTCACTTCCCACGGTACAGTCTGACATTACAGAACAAAAGCTTTAAAGCACTCATGTTTTCCAACCCAGAAAGCTGGGGAGCCAGCAGCATATTATGTCAGCAGTAGGAGCTTGACAAAAGAATCCTAGATTTATTGGACTCCCTAACTTTTACCTCCGCACACTATCAATAAGTTCCATCTAACTGTCTAGCCAGGCTTCGACCCCTAATGGAGCTGACACACTCTCAGGCTTTCATACACGGAGTCCTTCGAGCCCACAGCAGAAAAACTGACCTGAGAAATTTGTTGAGGTCTCCGTGCTTCATGTACTCAAACACCATGATGAGAGGGTCTCCGTCCACACACACTCCGTAAAACTTGACGATGTGATCGTGCTGCAGGTTAGTCAGCAGCTCCGCCTCCCTCTGGAAGTCCTTCCTGGCAGACAGGTTGGGGTCCTTCAGTGTCTGTAAGAAAGAATAACAGACTGACACTGCGGAAAGACACATGTTTGATGCTTTTGTTTGCTGTAAGGCCTGCCTTAGTTTCAGTGGCTACAAGTACTCATGTGCTGGAGAGATTAAGCTAATGCATCATTTGTAAAGCTTTGCACAGTCTGAAGATTGACATCACATCATCTTCTGATCAATAGTGTGTCATGAATTACATTGCTTTGCTGTGGTTACTGAGGTGGTTCAGACCACCTGAATTCCACATTACTTATGACTTTCAACACCAATGACTATATTGATATGTGTTGTCTTATTGCCAAGTTGACTTATTGCCTGCTGAGGCATGTCATCCCACACTTCTTGAAGAGCGGCCCTCAGGTCGTTGAGGCTCTGGGTTACAGAGTTACAAGCCTCTACATGGCGTCTCAGCTGATCCCATGGCTTTTCTATGGGATTCAGGTCTGGAGAAAGTGCAGGCCACTCCATTTGAGGTACCCCAGTCTCCAGAAGCCGTTCCCTAATGATGCAAACTCGATGAGCTGGAGGATTGTCATCCATGAAGATGAAAATAGGCCTGGGTTTTTCATGCAGGGGCACAATGACTGGATTGATGATGTTATTCAGGTAGTATAAACTTTTCACTGTACCATTCACAAAGTGTAGGGCAGTTCTGTATTGACTGGACACACCTGCCCACACTGTAACACCACTACCAAGAAAGGCTCATCTGGTGACAACAGTGACTGACGCATAGCGCTCTCCTTGACATCTCCAACAATGTTGGCGGCCATCATTTCTGCTCAGTGTGAATTTACTTTCATCAGAGAACAGCACTGAGGCCCACTGGTCCCTCGTCCAGGGTGAATGCTCCCTGGCCCATGCAAGACGTTGACGTCTGTGCTTGGTGGTGTGGTCATCTACCCTTGTAGGTCTTCTAGCATACAGACCACACTGATTTTAACGATTTTAAATGGTCTGTCATGACACTTGGGTACCTCTCACTTCCCTGAAATGTGCCTGGAGTTAAGTGGCATTCATCATCTGGTTCTGCAGGGCATTGTTCACAATGAGGCGGCCATCAGCATGGGATGTGGCCATGTGGTACTTTACTTCTAACCTGTTTGTTTGCATGTTATTTATTTCCACCAGCTAAAGTGGAAATGCAACAATCACACCACACAGATCTCATGATTTCCTTTGAAGGTATTTTTAGTGAATGTAAAAAGCACTTGTAGTTTTCTTCCAGAGATTATGACTCTTTTTGTACAAGAGCCATTTTATTCTGTAAATGCATCTTGCTCATGTTGTCAAAGCATTTGTTTTCCCACCATCACCTCCATTCCTACCACCTCCACCAATACCAGGACCCCATGGAAGCAGAGCAAAGAATGGGTGGTGGTGCAGTGGCTGGGGCTTTCTGTGTGGTTTCCTGGTGGTACTTTGCTTTCAACCCTTAACATTGCTCATCAGTTTGATAGTGAGGGTATTTAGTTGTTTGTCTCTCTGGGTCATCCTGTGATGGACTGGCAAACTGTCTAGAATGTGCCCTGTCCTTGCCCATAGTTAGTCGGGATTGGCGCCAGCAATCCTGGATGAAGTGGTACTGAAGATGGATGGATGAATGAGGCAAATTCAGATGAAAGGAGAGATGATGTCTTGTGCAAGTGGTACCATTCAAGTTCTAAGTGGGTAATCAGAATAGTCATAAGCACGAGGAAGGACAAGAGCCAGAGTGTCCTCAGTGAAGGCTGATTTGCTTGCAACATGAACATTTTAAGACTTAAAGGGAATGCTGGTTTTGGTCACATTAGAACGCGTACATCTAATGCGGGTAAGCAACGTTCAGGGAGCTGCATTCTGACCGGGTTGGCCTCTCTGCACACAGAAATAACTGATCTTACTAGTAAAAGGATTAAGGGGAGTACCTTGAACTCCTTTGAAGTGGGGTGAACATAAAGTAACACATCTTGATGGGCTGTCAAGTAAAGCCACAAGTATCAGAAGAAAAGGGGGGAGGAGGAAAATCAACAAACGGCAGTAACATGCCTCATCGAAGGCTCTCGTGGTGGGAAGCAAAAGTCTCATGACACTTCATCAGCAAAAGGAAAATACACTGAGCTGCCGCTGTAGATGTTCCTGGTTTTAAGTCGAGTTTTCCCAGCCTGCTGCTGACATCATTACAGACGAAATGACCTTGGGATAGAAATGCATTTGGTTGTATGTGCTGCTCCAACAGTGAAGTGCTGGAGGTGGTTGATTTGTACAGCAGAGTAGGTAAAATGGCCATAAAATTCTATTACCAAATCAAGCCACACTCTTAAGGAAATGTTTCCTGTCTGGGCATTCCTCCAAAACAATACCTTCAGAGTGCTCGCCAACAATAAATTGAGGCAAAGCACTGCAATGAATTTTCTTTTTGTTGAACTTTAGGTATACTCAAAGAGCTTCTGCATCTTTTATCAGAGGAAGTAGAACGTGCGGATGAAAATGGAGGTTGCATTCTGTTTTGAAGAGGTCATAGTAGAGGAGATCTTGCTTATTAGTTAATCCCATAAGAGTGAGAAAAGAAAATTACAGCTTGATACTCCATCAGCTTCAACTCAACTCTTTCACTAACTTCTCCTGTTTGCCAAGGTCAGGGTGATTCTCTCTTACTCTGTTTTTTCTTCTCCTGTCCCCTGGGCAGCTTTGCTGAGTCCGCAACCTTTTATTCTGAACTGCCCTGCTTCACATTCATAGGGTTCTTCATATTCACACTGGGAGCTGCCAAGCACAACTTAATATTGAGCTGCCACGCAGGGACAAGGCTTCTAAATGCTTGAGTGTCTTTAAAACATATCATCCAGCTTGCCGGGGTATTAACTTTGAGGTTATGTCACATCTGTGAAGCCAATATTGCAGTTGGGAAGAAGTCACTGATCTTTGAATGATAGTGTTTAAGAAGGGAACAAAAGGAAGGTAGAGGTCAGGAGACCAAGCCCAGGAGAAAATACCTTCTCCCAGCAAACTGAGCACTCCTTTATTTAGAAATGCCCACCAAGCTCAAGACTATATGTTAATTATAAAACATTTGGAACCCAGTATCCAGACTCTTCACAGTTCATGTCACCATATCTGGTTGCTTTTAAAGTCCCTGTTTACATGAATGCGTTATCAAATGAAAACTGACATTTTTTTTGCATTTTGGATGCTCGTTTACACAGCAATGGTGGGTTTCAGCCTGGACAGACGCTTTTGTGACAGACACTTCGGTGATAGACGTTTTCCGGATAGACACAGTGCAGGTCTGCACGGGCAGGCAGCGGGGGACTGCTGCCTTTGGAGACGTGATCTTCTGCCGGAGCAACGTCACCTGCGTGAGCCGTTGGAGCGGAAGACCGCTGCCCGCCTCTCCAAAGTGCGCTAATCCACAGTGCTGGTTGAAATGTTTCAATGTTTTAATATTTGAAGAGCACAATTGCGGATTTGTTTTAACAGGAAGAATTGTAGGAAGAATTGCTATTTGGTGTTCATAATGTCGACTCCAGAGGCAGGCAGCGGTCCCCGGCAGTGCACTATCAACATTTTGTTTGTTTATACTTATTAAAACACTATAAAGCACTATTAGAGCACTATTTAGCCCCTCATCCTTTCACAAGCAACTTTTATGAGCACACTGTGTGGATACTCACGTTACATTACTTGACAGTGGAAAAGTAACATTGTATTTAAAAAATATGACATAAACAGGGAAGTGCATAATGAGACTCAATTAGAGTGCTGGCTGAGTTCTGTGGATTATAGATGTGCTGTGCCTTGCCTTTTCGCGATAGCATTAGCATTTACTATAAAGCTAGTTTCACAATGACATGCACAAGGACTGAAAATGTTAAGATTCACATTCTGCACAGCGATGGGATCAGAAAGTCCTTGTTAAAGCGCATATTATAGATTACCAGAACCTTTGTGAACGCACAGAATGATAGTGGACATTATTTAATGTCTGCTTCCGTTTTACAAATGTGAAATTCATCTGGGACCTGATGAGCAAAAAAAAAAAAATATCCATCCATCTTTTATAAAGGATTATGTATGCAATGACATGTACATTGCATTAAATTCATACTGCTGAGCTAATTGCAGAGCAATGAAGCAAGTGAAGGAATCCAATCTGACTATTGCAAATATTCTTAACTACCAGCGTGTATCTTTTATGCAGGATGATGAAAGGAAAACGTAAAATTGAGAAGCATAACATGGGTGCAGGAAAGAATGTCAATTTGAAACAAAAAATGTTCAAGCCCTGCTACACTGGGAAAAGTGTTTTTCTTGTTCTTACAGTTGAATGTCGGCCTTCAATTTATGAAATGATGTGTGTGGGATTTTATTTTTTGAATTAGAGCTCTGCCTTGATCAGCACCCAAAAAAAAAAAAAAAAAAATCTGGATGCAAAAAATTAGTTGATTGACTTCTGACGAGCTGCTTTCTGCATGTAGAAATGTACACTCTTACAGGTCTATGGATCTAAAGACAATTTTGTTTGGATTTCCTCCAAATTTCTGAAATCATATGACTAAAAACAGGTTGCACTTTGCACAGGTTATGTATGTATCACACACTCATATTCACACAGTAAGGTGAATTATACTCTCCTTAATCTTTCCTAATAAGGAATCTGACTACTTGGGAAAACCATGTGAACAGCACACAGACAAAACTGGGGCAAGGAATGAAAACAAGGTCTTCTTGCTGCAGGAAACAAACACCTCTCTTCCCGTAATGTGTAGAAATCACACAGGAGTGAATGTTTTTGCCAATAATGCTCAGTTGCTCTATCAGTCTGCTTGTGTAAGTGTGGATTTTTGATTTTCAGCAAAGGAAGAGTATGGCTGCTAGAATAAAATGTCCTTGTGTACATAATTTTCTGTAGGTATTATTTCTGGAGTCTGGATTGTTAAAAATCAGTTTTGTGTTGCTTCCTGCTTCAAAATCCAGTCAAGTCAAATCCATTTGCACTATTCCAACAATCTCATTTATGAACATTAATGGATTATCTGGTATACAGGTTGCCTACAATCTATTCCAATTAGTAATTTCTGGCAAAATTATCCTCACTGCCATGAAAAAAAGAGTCCACTACTTAAAACTTCTTGTTCCAGTTCATGTTGATCAAAAAAGTGAAACAAACAGTTTTGTTTTGCACCAGGTTCCCTTTGCTTTGCATGTATGCAAACTGGAACACGTGGTACCCGGTATCTGATTACTGATGAAACCCTTCATCCTGCGTCATGGCTGCCAACATAAACATTGCCATTGGAAGACAAACCAGTCCAGCTCTCCCATCACGTTGAGACAATTTTGTCAGTGGAACCGCGCATACTGTAAAACCATGGAACTGTAATTTGATATGGTTGTCTTCATTCGGTAGTCTGTATGTTGTGAAATAGATAAGGTCATTTACCAAATTCAAAGTGCTTTAAAAATGTTGGTGGATGGTTTTTAAGATGTTTGGAAAGAACCAGGTGACCCTGTGGCGTGTTTAACTATTTTCACTTGAATTCTCACTACCATGTGCTCCGTTGCAGCTTCAGTGACACTCACAGAAACAATAGCTTTTCAAATGTAAGCATGAACCCAGGAAGTGACTTTAACCTAAAGCTGGGAAGCTGGAGTCTTGAGTTCGCCTTCAAGATGGGAGGATGGCTATGGGTCCAGAATCTTTCACTGTAATTGGCCGGAGCACAGGAAGTGGGTCATAGGAGGCGGGTCACAGAAAGGATGGAAGTGGGACCGAATCCATAAAGCTTGTCGATGTGTTTGAATCTCCCTCTTTTTGTCACCATAAGTGGAGGAGGAACCCTGGCCAGCCCTCTACGAACTGCATGGTGGTGAGAATGTTAATATATACTCCTGCTATAGATGAAAACACACACTCATGACTACACACAATGACGTACCTTGACGGCCACTAGCATCTTGTCCTTGGTGGGGCTGAGGTTGTAACACTCCGCCAAGAAGACTTTACCAAACGCTCCCTCACCCAGCTCCCTCTTAAGGATTATATCCCTCCGCTTTATGTGCTGGACCACTGAAACAAGAGAACAGAGAATCAGTGAGACATTTCAAGAATATATATTTTCTTCGAATGATCTTAGAGAACTGTCGTATCGTGCCAAAGAAAATCACCACCAGAATAACGTTTTGTCAGAATCTCTAAAGAAACAATAAATGAAACACAAATGGAGAGGGAGGAAATTAATAAACAGAGCGAGGACGAAAATATGAAGATTGATTGGATCCAAACAAAGACAGGAGAGATATTGTGTGTGGGCTGCTGTAAGTGCAGCTAGATTGTTGTTGTGCTCATTTGCAGTTTTGTTTTTCATATTACTCTCCTACCAGACTGCCTTTTTTTCATGATTCACAGGTAAAAACTATATTTTCTCCAATATTTTCCCTTTATGCAGCTCTTCCATTCACCGTCTGTCTGAAACAAGCCATATTAACTTTTTTCTCTTAAAGTCCTTCCTCCCTGGAGGCACAATTTGTTGTATAGGACAGCTTCCAGGAAATTTCCATTTTAACAGCTTGAGTTAGGGTAAATGCAGCATTGAATGCTTGTAATTTGACACCAGTCCCACCATATTGTATCCTCTGTGACTCCAGCTGTGATCATATAGACCAGAGATGTCAAACACATTTTAGTTGAAGGGCCACATGCAGCCCGAGCTCGTCTCATTAGTTGGCCGAACTGGTGCAATAGATAATATGACCTTTAGATTTAAACTGCAGTTCATTAGTTTTGCTTTATTGAGGTGCAGAGTGTACCTAATGAAAATGTTAATATTTTCACAAAAGCAAACAACTAACACAAAAAATTACAGCAATATCAAGCCAGTTATAGTGAAACTTTTTGAAGCAAAATACAGTGAAATGTCCATAAAATGTTTTCTAGAGCTGTTGCAATATGCATGTTTATACAAACTCACCCTGGCAGCATGGCTCTGAGGCTAGTTTGACAGCAATGAAGAAGCTATCTTTCATAGCAGCATCACCGATATCTCAGCTTTGGTCTCAAGGCCCATCCACACGAGGAAAAATTATCTTTTTTCTCCTCAGCGTTCTTAAAAAAAAAATTCTGTCCACACGTCACTATGAACACAACTTAACAGTAGGCTTCAGGGCATGTAGTACATATGCCAGGTCTTTAGGGGAGCTGTGACTCACCAAATACACCAAAAATGCAGAAGAAGACACGAATCACATATAAATTTAGAAGTAGTCTCCTGCTCATAGTCTCCTGTATATCTATGGCAGGGGAGGGCAAACTCGGTCCTCGAGGGCTCTTTCCCTGCTTCAGCTTACCTGATTCTAAGGATGATGTCATCACCAAGGTTGTGAAGAAGTCCAATAACAAGCCCCTTATTGCAATCAGCTGTGTTGCAACTGGGAGAAACCTCAAGCCTGCAGGACTCTGGACCTTAAGGACCGAGTTTGCCCACCTCTGATCTATGGTCTTCTGTATAACTCCAAGTTATATAGGTCTATGGCCCTGCTCCTCCTCCGGCTAGCATCAGTAGCTTCTGCAGCTCCTTCTGGAGCATGTCATTGTGTTATAAAATTACATCGCAGACCGCGGGGAGGAGCAGTGCGGGGTATGGGGTCGTCGTTTTCCCACAAATCATGTCTTTGCCGTCCACACGTCACACATGCCCCCCCCGCCGAGCCGGGATTTTAGAATTTCCCCACTCTGGCACCCGTGTTGAAAAAAGATCGTTTTTGGGCTCCTAAAACACCGCCGAGTGTGGATGATAGACCAAAAATGGCTCGTTTACGTGAAACAGCGTCTTCATATGGACCGCCCTTCAGTGTTGTGTTGTGCTCGCTACACTAAAGAGATGTGTTTAAACATTTTTTAAAAAATGTTTTCTTTGAAACGTTTACAATTTGCTTTGTAGTTTACCAGGCTGATTGGGAGCTTCTTATAGGGGCGGTTCTGACCCACGAGCCTCACATTTGACACCCTTGATATATAGAAAACTGTAAAAAGTGATGTTATCTTGTCATAAAGTGAACATTTGACAGCCTCCTCCACAAAGAAGATAGTAAAACATTCTAAACTCAGTATTTTACACTCTGGGATGGCTGAATATAAATAGCCAACATCAAACGTTTATATGCGTGACAGAATATATGGAAAAGCATAAAAAGGCGCTCTTGAGATTCTTGTCAGAATCTCCCCGTACTTCTCAAGATATTGCACCAAATACATCAAGCTGAATTGCAGGATAGCTTTCACAAAAAAGGTGGACATTTACATTTTTCCATTTACTGTAACAGTGACTTGATACATGTCGAAGTATCTCGGCTACTTGAACATTTCCCTCAGTCCACACGTGATCAAGCTCTTGAAAAGAAATGAGCTGTGACAGAATGTCAAAATGTGAAAACAAGATCTTTATCTAACTTTGAGGCCACTTGAAAAAGAGAATGGTGGGATCATTTATGTTCAAGTGGCTTTAAATCTGTGTGGTACAAATAAACTGTGAGACGACACCGGACCCGCCGAGCTGCAAATCTCTCATCTGGATTCCTTGGTTTTACTGTCGACACTGAAAAACCACCGGAGGACATTTTATAATGACAGCAGAATTGTAAAATGTTTATTTCTAAAGAAAAAAAAAGAACAAAAATGTCTTTGAGGGAAATAAAATAACTGGCCAGGCAGAGTGAGGAAAAAAAAAAAAAACAGCCTTGTTGTCTCTCTTAATACATCTTCTTCAATTCTTTGCAAATAAACTCAATGTAACAGGATCATTTTAGAGCTAGAGCTGCAGAGTTGTTTTATTTTTTCCTGTGTTGTGACCTTAGATTATTCTTATCCCTTCTTCACATTGCCGGCAATGTTTGGAGTCTGAGAATAGAGGGTTACTGTTCTATTGATTAGCCTTTGAAAAGCGTCTGGGCCTTCAGTTTGATCACACAAACAAGCACCTGGATAAGTGAATAAGATGTAGGGAAAAGGAGGCATCGCAGGAGAGAGGGCTCGGGATGAAAGGTGTTGGTGTCTGAACAGAAATGCTCGCCGTGCCTCGCTCTGAATAATACATGACAGCTTGTAGGTTTACCATGAAAACTGTATGGTGGCTGTAAATCGAGAGACGCACAGCAAACATGGTCTTTTGCAACACATTAGATAAAGATCACCACGGCGCACAGCGAGGTGCGTCGGAGCTTGTAGCGCTCTCCGTTATAAAATATGAATGAAATTAAACGAGCATGTGTAATGCTTAGCCACAGCAACAGTATTACAGGTGAAGAGTCAGAGCTGGTATAAAATATTAAAAGATAAATTAAATAAAAAATGAAGCTTTACTATTAAATTAAAATCTAGCAACTGCAATCAGTGTCCAATATTTCTTTATTGTTTATAAATTTTTCATTCTACTCATACGGCGTATAAAAGAAAAGGACACTGTATTTACACATGCCATGATGCACTCCAAACAATACTGTATTCCCCATGTGCAATATGTTGGCCTTCGTGTTTATTGTTTACCTTCTGAGAAATGGTGACATGCTATACATTGGCAGATGGTAAGAATCTTTGGACCATTATGTTCTGTTATGCATAAATCTTTATTGTGCAGAGCCGTGCCGACTGGCTCACACTTCTGACACGTGACGCAAAAAGCCTTTCCACATACACAACCTCACACTGCCTATATGCTTATGTACGAGCTCCAAGTATAAGACAAGTAAACTTCTAGGATTCTAATCCATCCTCCATCTGTGTGCTCTTTCCTTTTATCAAATCACACCCGGTCGATGTATGTGATTGACAATGTGGCATTAAGGACTCACACGGGGCCGTATAGACTAGGAAAAACAAAGATGTGTCTGCAACCACAACACAGGAGCTGTTGCATCTATTCTAAGAGTGTTTTCCTTCCTATCTGCAGATTTAGTGGTGAACCAGCCTACAAAACAGAACAGAAGGTGAAGCTCGGCTTACCCGAGTGATTGCTCATGGGACCGCTGAGGGCTCGACCACACTAACAAGGCCATTTCACACAACAAACATTTCCCCGTGCTTCATGACCTCTTATCCACATGCAAATGGGACTTCAGTAGAAGTAAACACAAAACTTATTTTAAGAATAAATAGAAACTAAAAGGAAAAACTTGAAACAGTGCTGTCGCATGAATCCATACCCTTTTTATAGTTGTGTGTAGTTACCACACGTTTATGACAAACTTTTGTGTTTCTGTTATGACTTGAATTTGTGATGGAAATTCCACGTAAATTACTGTTTTATGTTTAAACAACTGGTTACAATCCAGGAGTCAATTTCTGTCTTGTTCACTTCAATTTTATGTATAGAGAAAATCTTTAAAATAGAGGTTTCTAATGCAATCATGTACAATGAAGTGCAATTCTATGCAAGTTTAAACCACCACAGAATCCATCCTGATTAACTCTCCATGCAGAATAAACTACATCTGCTTGTGTTTTTGTTTTCATATCATATTAGCAGGTTTTTGGAGAAGATTAAAAAAAACAAAAAAAAAAAACATTAACTAAATAAAAAAAAACGAAACATTTTGTTTTCCAGAAACCACAACTGCCGTTTAGCAGAGCCTCAAACCTGCACTCCCCTTTGTTGTTGGTGGAGACATAAACAAACAGCACATCGATGCCTGCTGCTTCGGTCTCTTAGCTTTTCTGCCTTTTGCTACAATTCCTGTTTTCTTCTTGTTTAAGTGGCCAGGGATGGATTGTATTGACAATTTTATTCGTTGTATCTCCAGTTGTTTCCAGGATAGCGTGGGTTTTGTGTACCATTTGGGCCATTCAAGGTCTTATTACTTGACTCCTATGTAAAAAAAACACTATTCATTATCACTTTCAAGAACTATTTCAGAAGTCACTTTGTGCTGGTTTTTACAGCTTGGCTAAATTAATTTTTTGTTTTCACCTGGTCAAAAAAATAGGTTAGAACAGACCAAAAATCAAAATGGCAAAATGTGGTTTCCCAGCAATAATATTTCACCACCTAAAGACCAATTCATACTGCATAAGAAGTTCACAAAATGAAATTTGGTTCGGCAGTGCCGACCGTCCTGGCCAAACTATGTGCACTTTCTAATTCATTAATGAAACAGTTCAGAGAAATGTATTTCTGAAAACATTGGAGGCGAGAAATAAGCTGTGCAGTTGATCAGTTAAAACGCTGCTTCACAGACGTGTGGCTGCTGTGAGGGGGCGTGGCCTGTGAGTTTGGTAGCTTCTCCTGCGAGTATGAACAGTCCCGCTGAGCAAACATTTTTTTCGGCACCTGGCTGACATCACTGCCGAACTTTCTTCTTGTTTTTATGGCAGTATGAATGGGCCTTAAGAATTACAGCTCTTTCAACATGCTGCAGAAGCTGGATCATCTGCATTAAAATAGGACTGCCCAATGTGGGTCCCTTCCACCTTGTGGATGATTAAAAAAATCACCTCAATAGATGAACTGTACTTGTCTGGCTAATAAACACACCGACTTTAATGCTTTTCTCTTTGGTTTTCCTCACCAATACAATTTGCTTAGATTCACCAAAATAAATTATTGGAAACCTGGATATAGAAATGCATTCCATGGTAAATTGAATTTATTGACATTATATAGCTCTTTTCCACTGCTTGAGTCCAAAGCGCTTCACATTGTTTAATCACATTTACACACCAATGGAGGTGCCTGCCATGCAAGGCACTCAGTTCATCCAGGGCGTTCAGTAGTTGCTCAAGAACACTTCCACATATGGACAGAGGAATATGAAGAATCGAACCTGCAAACGTTGGAATGAGAGTCGACTACTCTACCATCTGAGCCATAGCCATCCATTATTATCAGAATCTGAACTTTTTTGTTTCTACACAGAACCTGAAGATTAGTTCAGTCTTAAGACTTGCATTTCCTTCCAACCTACATTGTTTCTACAAGATTACTGAAAGGTTACCACAAATCCTATCCTCAGGCCGCAATACATGAACTCAGGCCTTATTTTCTTTTATAAATGAGATACAAGCTCACGGTGGCCATTCAGTTGAAATAACTCCTCCAAAGAACATTTTAACTGTGTAACACATAAAGTTTAAAAGAGTCCAACCCGACAATCTTTTTAAGACCCTCTTCTCTAGGAAACTGTTAGAAGAAGAGAGGTTGTGTTCCCATAGAAGCTCAGAGTTTCACCAAATAGAGAAAGCGTTTATTTGCATCGTCTCAGTGAGCTTACCAAAAGATGTCCTGGTGCTTTTATGATCTGAGCAAAGAAGGAAAGGGTCTGCAATTTGAGTTGTTGGTGTGACTGATCTATGTTTACTTCTGTAAAGCATCACTCCTCAGAACCAGATGAAGATCGCTTCCCTTTGATGCATTTTTGGATAACGACGAAAAGATTATGAGTGAAACCAGGAGATGCTTGACAAGGTGTGAACAGGAAGGGCAGCTTGCTTGCTTGATATGCCAGCCAACAGCTCTGCTTCTGTGGCCCTGTGATTCGTTTTCCTGCTGGATATCCAGCTTGGTAAATCCTGAATGTCAAGGACCGAGATGGTCGATCGGTTCTGCTCCCACCTGATTGAATGCTACCAAAAACTCACCATGGTGAAGTAAAGGCTTGAGCGCAGAGAACTACTGCGGTGATACACCCTGACAAACTTTTTCACAATCACTGAGCTGAAGTTCACAGAATAATCTCAAAATTTACATGAAAATGTGGTTTACTTATTCCATCTGACCACCACTTAGGTTTCCCTCAAACTTGTTCCGATTAGCAAGAAATGTCACCTGATTCTCTCATGTTTCTGTCAGACAGTATTATTGCCAATAGATCTGAAACCACTGTTAACTATGAGGAAATGCCCCACTTTGTAAGTAGATCAGAACAGAAGTGTGTGCAGAAGTTGGCAGCCGGTTTGTTGGGTAAGAGCCCCACCAGGGACCCAACACATCACTGCTGTCAGAACTTCAAGAAATCTGCTTTTCAAGAGTAGAGAGGAAAAAAAAAAAAAAAGGTGATCTACGTACATTTGAATTCAAACTGACTTGATTTGATAGACCAAAAGTCTCTCAAACTAACTTAACTCACAAAGGTCGAAAGAATTTCTCGACCTACCGAACATTAATTCCCTGCAGAATCCTATCTCTTTTTCCGGTATGGAATTCTCCTCCAGCTATATGAATAATCTCTCTGCGTATCTTCTGTCTTCATTCCCTTCTTTGCACTCCTCCATCAGTCATAATTATTTGAAGATGAGTGTTGGCCCTTGCTTCAGACACCTGTCATGCTGTCATCCTTCACGTATGGAGGTTATTCTACTGTTACACCTGTCATTAAGCTCATCTGGATGAGTTCGTTGGTGAAACGCCAAAAATGTAAAACTGTTGTCATCTATCAGCAGGGTGTGATTCAGAAATGTTTCTGTACCTCCTTATTGCCAGAGCCTAACACATTTATTCTTCCTTCTCTCACTTCTTTCCCACCACAGATTGTTATCTTTTGCTTCATTTTCTCCTTTGCCGTGAGGTGAGCTGATAATTCAGAGATGTTTTATCATACATGCACAAATTAGAAATTAGCATGTGTTTTAATCATATTTTTATCACTTTCATCAAAGAATATCTTCACATCGCTGTCATTATGTAAATGACTTTACTTTGCTGGTTTAACAATCATGCTTCTCACATGCAGGCGCTCTACCTTCACTGGATCCCGTGCAAGCTCTCCACGGACTTTTACTCTCGTAGGTAGAAGCCTTTGTAGAAAAAAAATCCTTTGTGCACTCTCTGAGGCATTAGAAGTTTCAAGCTGTGATCTGTTATAGTACAGCTAGGAGATGTTTCAAATGTGCTTTACTATACAAGTCAAAATGGGTCAAGAGAAAGAATACCTTTGTCAGGCCTTTAAGATCTGTGGAGCCAGATTTTGAAAGCGTTTGAAACTCTTCTAAATGCTGACAAAGTGAGACTGAAACATAAACAGACTCATGAACTGAAAAGCCATGAACATCCTCTAACATTATGCAGTGATTTAAGCAAATAAGGTTGATAAAAAGGATATGTTGTCATGATTAACCCTGTTTTCACCCTAGTTAATAGTGGATCAAATGTCTTTGGTTAAACTGTCCAGCTACTGAATGCTAATAATGTCCAATATCTGAGCTGTGGTATAATGTTAGGTCGAGGCTGCAGAATCTACAGTGTAGATGATGAGAGAAGGAAATAATCCGTCATCATTTACATGCAGAATAATGTAGGTCAAGGGAGGAAGTAAACGCGATACCGACACTGTGGCAGCACTTAAGGTTTAGCTCCCTGATTAAAAACCACAGGGAGATTTTAACACCAGCCATTTCACAGATAATCAATAAATCTATTGATGAGAGTGTGTTCCTGAGTGTCTTCAAAACCGCAGTCATAACCCCCATTCATAAATCTGGAAGCAAAAATGAAATGAGAAACTATAGGCCTGTCAGTGTATTGCCGTCGAACATTCTTGAGAATTCCATTGTAGAGCAGCTGACTGAACATTTAAACAATGATAATTTGCTGCATTCAATGCAATTTGTTTCTCGGCACAACCACCTCACTCATGCAGCCTGCTGCTATCTGATAGAAAACATAAAAGCCAGCTTGGACAGGGGGGGTGCAGTGGGTGCCATGTTCCTGAAAAAGCCTTTGACACATTAGACTATCATGTCCTCCTATCTCAGCTTTCTCTATATAACCTGTCTGTGGAGACATAGTAGTGGATGCAGTCATTTCTATCAGATAAGGTGCAATGTCCTCCATGAAGCCTTGCACAACTGGGGTCCCTCAAGGGTCAATCCTGGGGCCCCTGTTGTTCAGCATCTACATCAATGATCTCCCCGCTCTATGCAAAGATATAGACATTATCATGTATGCAGATGATGCTGTCATCTATGTACATAGGAGGGATATGGAGCTTGTGTCGTCTAAATTGTCGTCAGCAATGGACAAAATAAGTAACCGGTTTCAATTGTCTTGTTTAACATTAAACATAAAAAAAAAAAAAAAAAAACAGTTGGCATGTATTTTACAAAGTCAAATAAACATATAGAGATCAATGCCTAACATTTCTGTTAATTGAACCAAGATAAACATTGTGCCAGATATGAAATATCTAGGAGTACATCCAGACCAAACCCTGAGCTCCAAAAAAACAAATTAAAAAACTATGTAACTCAGTTGAATATAATATCTCTTCATTTAGGCTCACCAGGAATAGTCTGACCATCGAGGCATCTTTCACATACTTTGTGACAATGATCAGGCCACACTTTACTTACTGTTTGTCCTGTTGGTCTCAGGCCAATGAGACAGCTCTCAAACCACTCACATCCCTCTATAATCAATCCCTAAAGCTCGTGGACAGAAAACCTCTTAATTTCCATCACTGCAATATTCTTAGTAAATACTAAATAGTCACACACACAATCTAATTCTATACACTAATCTAAAAACCATCCTCAATTGTCAACAATACTGCTCCACCCTCAATGAAAAAATTTGTCAAACTCCACTCCAAATTAACAATCAGAACATCCTGCGCCACGGCTCACAGAAACTGTGCCATCCTCAAAAGATCCTCCACCTTTGCACAAACAACCTTTTCATTTAAAACCATCAAACTGTGGAACCTAAAAAAATGGAAATGGAAATGGAAATGGAAAATATGGAAAATCAGCTGTGTGTAATGTATAATGTATTTTAATATTTTTTTTATGACTTTTAGGAATCCAGGTGATTGATTTAATGGTAATTGTTGATGTTAAAAATGATGATACTGATTTTATTGTCGGTGATATTTATAATGTCTATTGTAATGTGTTCCCGTTCGTTGCATTTTCTATATAATGTGTTCCATAACATTTTCAATATCTGAAGGCATTTTTCATTAAAGCAGGTGTTACATTGTAATGTTATATATTTTTTACTGTATGTTATATTTGTATATACAGTATGTATCATTATGTTGTGTGCTTGCCCCGGGACTGCATATTGAAACTAGTCACTGCCTAAAATACTGCTATTTATGGCAGAACTATATATATGTTTCTGCAAAATATGTTCATTATGTACTAATAACACTGAATACTTTTCTCATTGAAATTGTAACAATACTAGAGCAAAACTGGCAACATAGTTTGACTGCACATAAAATGTCCCGTATCAGCGTCAAATTCTATGTATCATGTTGGTAGATTAGACTTCAAGCCAGAAGAGGTTGTAACAAAGCTTCTTCCAGCTGAACTATCAGATAAAGCTTCTAGCCAGATTAGTTAGCGATGCTCACTGATCTAACAAGTATCAGTTATAAAATTCACTCTTCCCAAACAAATAACATGTCCAAACAGGACTCGCAGCATGCAACGTGATAAGAGTGGCAATGCATGCCAGGATTGCTGCAATTTGTTAGATTGAAAATTATGATATTGAATTTAAAATGAGTATTACGTGGCCAGGAGATTCAAAGCTGTTAGATAAGTTGCCTCATGGTCCCTGCAAGTGTAACAATACAGATTATCAATATTGTATTTGTATGTAGCACTACTTCCAGTTAGTAACATCAACGGTAAACACACTGACAGGGCTGGACCAGCTGTAACTGCAGCAAAATATACATTGTTTCAATAACACAAAAAGTATAAAGCTGAAGGTTTTGTTTAGTTTACTACACACAACAACATTAACTCGAATATATGAGCTGTCATATTTGTTTCATTAGTGATTCCGATCTAAGAAATATATCTCAGTGTTAACATTGTGAGGTAAAATCATCTACAGCCTACTTTTATTGTTGTTACACATACCAATCAAAGTTGAAAAGTCACAGGTTTTTTATTTATTTATTTTTTTATATTATTATCCACACATGCATTACACACAATGCAATCTAACTGACTGATTTGGGCGAATGTGTTTAAAGCATGAAGTGTAAATCTGGAGAAGCAGACAGAAATAAAGTATGCACAATGGAGGTCAAATATTGGTAACAATATTATTAGCAGGTATGACTTAATGCAGCAAATATTACAGAAGAAGCTGAAAGCTGCAACTCAAAGCCTGGTCTTATGCCGCTCATAGATGTTTTCTGTGGAGTCATTTGGACTATGGAGGAGTGCCCGGCAAGCTATAAAGGACTGTTCTACATATAATATCCATGCATTCGTCCTCCCTACCAGTTTATAGACAAACACAGAGCCAATATAGAGCTCAAAGCAGCCAAGACATCCCAGTCTCCCACAATGCATTTCGGCTCGTGTTAGGGGACACAGAGCTCACGGAGATAATCTTTCCAGTGGGTCCTGGGTCCACCTTGGGGTCTGTGTGTCTGGAACCTCCAACAGGAAAACAGGCAGTGAGACCAAACCACTTTTACTGGTTCCTCTGAATGTGAAGGAGTAGCGGCTCTACTTTGAAATCTTCTCTGGATGGCAGAGCTTCTCACTTTATCACAAAAAAATGAGAATCACCACCTTGTGCAGTCATTTTGGCTGCTCGTGCCCACAATACAATTCTTATGCTTACGACCAAAAGCATATGGCTATCAGTGAGTGTGGATACAGACGGTCAAGAAAACAGAGTTTTACCAACAACCTCGACCCACCACAACCAACAATAGCGAAACGGATTGAATTGTGATAATTTAATAATATTGGAAAAAAGAGCAGAACATATAGTAACTAAATACTGCCTCTGTTACAGCTACTGCAGTCCCTCTCAAATGCTGCTGAACTCCTCGTCTGTACCACTTGCCCTCTCATCCTGAATTCCTGGACATGAATATTTCATCTGGTTTGCTTTGCTCCACTGCTGAGTAGTCACCAACCGGACCGTCTCTCTGTGCTGATGGGGTTGGAGCCACGATTAAGGACCGCGCCTATCGACAGTGGCGAGGACGAGTTACTTTAACCTTCAGTTTCCTCTGCAGGAGGACTCGTGCTGCATCCTGCAGCCTATTTACCCAGAGTGGCACGCCGAAAAGCCCTGAGATTAAATCTCTATCCTTCAGCTCAGCATCATTCATTTGTCCTGGCTCACCTGAGGCCTCGACGCCAGCAAACATTCTCCCCAGAGGCCGAGAGGCAACACGGCGCAGAGATTTACTCAGCTAGTTCAGGTCAGACTGCCGGCGGAGCACAGATGTTTGGAGGGCTTTGTTCTGTCCCCTCGTGCCTGCATGCGCGCGTCTCACCATGACTCACTGCCAACTTTCTGCACTGTCACTATGTATGTGTCTGTTTGAGAGTGCGCTTCTCTCCAAATACCTGCCAACTCAGTGCTTTCATGCGCATGTTTATGCCTCACAGGTGCATGTGTGTGTATGTATGTGTGTGCGTGTGAGAGTATTTTTCTGCCTGGCAGCCCTCCTCGGGAGCGCGGTAGGTCGATCGATGTGCGTCCGCTGGTCATTGACAGCATGTCTTTTGTGGGGTCGCAGCTTCAATATTGAGAAGAGGTGACTGAGTCAGAAATGCTGACAACGGCTGAGCAGTTCTTGTCATTTCATGCATCAGCTCTGCCTTGAATTAGCATGTACATAAAGTTACAAGAAGTTTTTTTTTCACCCACAGACTTTTGTCATTGAAAAATTTTGTAAGAACAAAATTGTACACATGGGGTCATAATTCACGAACGAATGCTTCTCCAACTCTGAATTTAAATTCAATAAAGCTCAAGCACCTGCTGAATGCTTTATCTATCTATCTATCTATCTATCTATCTATCTATCTATCTATATATATATATATATATATACACACAGCATAAGCATTCAGCTTTGTAGGTATTAGACCTGAAGAGTACCTTATTAACATAAAAGCCAATAACATCATACATAGGGTTACCGACAAAAACAAAACATTGTATGCTACTTTTTTTAAAAATTTTTTTATTTCATTACATGCGATATTAAAACAACTGCCACTGAACATCTCATTTCAACTGAATAAAACAGGATGCGAGTGAAGGATCGACTTGTGTGACTTTGACAACTGGCTGAACATCCTGATCAGATGATTTCCAAAACAGCAGATTTTGTGGGGTTAGAATGTGGTTCTGGGCTGCCAAACACATTTTAGTTCAGGAGCCACATAAAGCCCAATTTCACCTTGAGTACACCAGACTGGTTAAGTAGTGCGGAAAAAGTTTTCTTATGCATATACGTGATTAAAATGTGTCTATTATTGCAAAACCAAATAATGAGACTAGAAAATGACTACATTGTTGACAAAAAGCCAATTTTAAAATACAGTGAAATGTCGATAAAATGTTTTTCTATTTTCTTGGTGGTTTGGCGGCCAAATTGGAGCCTCTTGCAGGCCGGTTATTGCCCACGGACTTTTTGTTTGACACCCGTAATGTAGTTAGCTGCTCCACAAAGTATTCCAAGGAAAGATAACCACTGCATGGAGTCATGGCCATGAAGGGGTCGCTGATGTACTTCATAGATGCATGTTCCTGTGATCACTGCTTAGTTCTCCCTTCCTAAGTGCTGTTTACTGGAGCAGTCAGGCAGAACTGGTCCAAGAAGAACTGTAAGGAAGATGCTATATCTCATGAGCCTCTCTTTTTAATTTCGGTTTTTGTTAAGTGGGCAGACTTTGTGTAACGTTTGGATAAAAGACGGTGGCCGGATGCCAAGACAGATTGTACTACATTGTGTATCTTTGGAGTTCCTCTTGATATAAAGTCAGTCCGATGGTGGTGCCAGAGGTCTCTCTTTTACCAGGACTATGTACTCTGTCACCCTTCAACTGGACTTCAACATCCATGTCAAAAGAGTCAGATTTTACAGTATATTAGTGCCAGTTCTTACAAAACATCTCCGATGGTCTACAGTTTTACATAGTATGTCTCAAATGTATCTCCACCAAAATGTCTGCAGTCAGAATAGCCAACTTCCAAACAACTGACCAAACTTGATGCAATGTATTAATTCTTGCTCTGCATGTCAACATAAAGTTGTCCAATCAGATGGAACTATACTGTACTCAATTGTGTTGCCCATGAATGATATTTCCCTTCATTATTTCAATATTACATCATACCTGGTGGCCAAAAACATGATTACATTGAATTTTCACTGCTGTCATGACTTAACTATGAATGTAACTTTTTGTGTCATAAGGACATCTACACAAAAACTGAACCAGAGGATGCTCACAGGTAGGTGGGAGCCACTCATCCAGCAGCTAATAGCATACAAAAAGCTTTCTGTCATTAAATTCACTGCAGCACAGGGGCTGTGTCTGCTGGCACTGTTAAGCAACTGTGACATGAACAGCAGCGTCTACTGTTGACTCTCAGCGGGTATCTCCTCCTAACCTACAGCGGCTGGCTGGCTGGTTGCCCACCCTGGCGCCGTCTGCGGCTGTTTCCTGGCCCCGGTGCACGCTCTCTGATATAACTCCCACTTCTGGCTAGGGTACAGACTGCATCGCCTATACCGTCACCATGTTGATGACTGGCTTTGTTGAGGAATGATTAGACAAAAACCTCATGGAATAAGTGTGCTACATTTATTTTCATTGAATTATTTTGCAGTTTTTTTTCAGTTCCATAGCAACTGATTCTTTACAGTATCTATTTTCATGTCAATACATTTTAACAGGCAAGTTTCATAACAATTATTCACAAAGACACAAAGACACAGTTATGAAATAAGAAAATGACGCAGGTGGTCTGACCTTTTGAACCAAACACAGAAGCGAAGAATCTGAATCCGAGTCCTTTTTTAATCCCAGGTGTAGATTATTTTAGATCTTTAAGATGGTTCGAATGTGTTTCATTATAAAGTCTAAACAATTTTATTCTATTAAAAATTTCAGATCTAATTTATTTTCACTTTTCTCCATTCAAATTAATTTTTTTTAATTTAAACTGATTGTGGGACCTAGTATCAGGCAAAACTAGTTGAACGCAGATTGGGAATAAGTTATTTTTACAACAGCAACACACTTACATAAACAATGATATTGAAAACATGCAGAGCTCTGTAGTGTACCTGTTGCAGAGTTTTATAGGTGTCACAAAATCCACTTTCTAATGGTTTTCAACAGTAACACGCATCCCCATATCTTGGAATAACGCCCTACAAGTGAAGAAAATCTGTCATCTCTCTCCCTCGATTGTTTCAATTTTCTAAAAGTGTTTGTTCTAAAGAGAGATTCAGAAATAAAGCCCTATACAGTGTCATCCGGTGATTTAGCCAATCACAATCAAGATAGGCCCTCCCACAATCAGACAGCTCTGCTCTGGCACATGGCACCATGAGAGAAAGTACTTCCTCCTCTTCCCAAGATGGGCATGTGTGGGCGGAGCCAGGCCAGCTCACATAGACACAGCAGATTCTGAATGCAGCTCCTATGATCCAATATTCAAATGGAGGAAAATCAAAGAGAAGCAATTAACTTTCTTAACGTATTGTGCAGTCGAACAGCTGCACAATATGACTCTTTAAGAGGCTCTACTGTGGATCTGAAGAGTGAGTCTGGAGCTGTGAGGAGGACAAAGGCACGTGTAAGCTGCAGGGTTAAAGCTCACTGGTACGAACCAGGTAATTGGCCCGAGTGGATCCTGACCAGCAGCCTGGGAGGCGGAGCCACCAGGAGGCGGAGCCACAAGGCAGCGTGTTGGTAACCGGGGCAGGATTTTCAGGAGTTAATCTGCCACCCAAATCCATCTGGGAAGTAGAACAACAGAGAGACGAGCGTGGTCGCTGCATGACTTCATCCTGCTCCTGAAGGGGGAGAGGGTGAGAGAGAGAGAGAGAGAGAAAGAGAGTCTATTCTGTAGAAGATCAGAGGAGCTGCTTTATGAGTTTGTTAGTTTGTTAGTTGAGTTGAGGGACACTCATGCCAAAGAGGATGAGCGAGAGTAATGCTAATGAGGAGGAGATCGTGGACGGAGCCAGCAGCAAACTAGACGAAGAGGAAGGAGACCCAGGTTTGAGGAAGAGCACAGGAGCTCGTCTGTGGGAGCGAGTCCGCGGCAGTCTGCTCAAGCCGAAGGTAAAGACTCTGGATCTCTGGCTCCGTCCCTCAAAACGGACCTAAACATATCGTGTGCTCCCTTTTTGAAATATTTAAACACAAAACATTCAGGGGAAAAAAAATGCAGTGAAGACTGTTCAGATCGATAAGAACTCAAGAAAACCTCCAACTCTTTGACTCTTTTCTCCTAGAAAATCTATCTCACTATCTTTACTTCAGTTGTTGTGTAGCTCGTGTGTGTGTGTGACAAAAAAGTCTTAAATGTTCTCGTAGGCGAGGATTTCCCGTTTAATATGAGGTGCTGCTTCACTGTGCTGTATATTTACAGGATTATTTCTTCTCATTTATGTGGATTCCAATCCCAAGGTTGAAGGTTTGAATCCCCCGTCTCTCAAAGTCCATGAGTCGACTGAGTGACGGAGACTTTTTTTTTTTTTTTTTTAACTGTCCTC
>OMNM01020094.1:0-14388 GCA_900302745.1 Parablennius parvicornis | reverse complement strand
GCCCTCAGTGTAACTCGCTCATGGTACAACGAACAAACACACTGTAGCAGGTCGCTCCCAACATGCTCGACAACTCCAACTGTGGAGCCTGACATACTCCGCTCCTCAATATTTAAAGTTTTACTCCTGAAATCTGCACAATATTTCTTTCATGGTGAGACGCGTCTGGGGGCTAATAGGTTTGTATTGATCGCATTTCTCTTCAGTTACGACACATTAACTGTTTGTTTACACATGCATGCATAAAGTCATGAGTTATCAGAACTCTATTATTTATTTATTTTTTTTTAAATCTACTTGACATAAAATGCGTCACTTCTGCAATGAGAAAAAACCAAATACACTAAAACAAGACCATTATCACTCATTTCCAACTTGCAGTTTCCCAAATCAATCACACCAAAGTCGTATTGTTTATTAACAAACCAGAATTGTTAACATCTAAACTGTGTCTACGTTGCGCTAACTGACGTCATCTTCGGAAAACCTGCCGCAAGGTTTTCTGGGATACCAAACACGGCGCTACCACAAGAATTAATCGTTTTTCAAGTTGCAAATCTAGATCTCGCGACGTCGTCTACAAACGGGATCTTGTGACACAACACTTCGGGAATCTTCCAGAATTTCCACGACGCTAAGAAGTCAACAAACTCGTGGATGTTTCGTAAAATTTATATGCAAAAAAAAAGAGTGCGATGGAGAGTTTCTTTCAGAATAGGTATTGATAACGTATTAGAGATGTAAATGAACAACTAAAACTGGGTCCTAAATGTTAATGTTAATGTTTGTGAATTGTTAATCTTTATAGCGTATTGTGTGTGTGGTTTCATTATAAAAACCAAAAACGGTGCTAATTGGTGGCTTGGCTTGGAGTAAAAGTACAATTAAACCTGCATGTTTAATGTAAAAGGGACATTGTTTTTTTTTTTTAATTAAACATTGTTGACTAAACGTAAAAATTTTTGGAAATAAAAATACTCAAATGATTTTCAGTTGAAATTTTGTTGTATAAACAGGAGGTTGTGATTTGTTGTCCATGGATAAAAAGGAAGTACACGGAAGACAAATGGATGAATCAAGAATTGAAATGAATAAAAAACTAAAATGAACCGAATCTTCTTTAATAAAGTCCAATGAGATTACTGCCTTTACGTCTTTAATGGGGGAAAAGAGAAAAAGAGAGATTCACCACATGAATGTAAAAAATACAACAGTGGCTAAATTTATACGGCCTCCAACTGAGGAAAGCAATTAACAGGTTTTCCGAATGAGTGTGAAATGTCAGAGTGTGTGAATGAAGGAGCAGCGGGGGGGGAGGGAAGAGCATCGACTCTGAACTTGACTTTTCAACTTTCGAAGTTTTGCCAGATTGCTCCCGGAGACTGTTGAATGTTTGAATGCGAAAGGTTAAACCAACAACTCTGCATTTCAATAAAATATATTATGGTTGCAAAATTGATAAACAATAAATTGACTGAACAAAGATTCTCTGTAAAAGATAGGCATAAAATATAAATTCAACTAAATCCATTGACTAGAAAAAAGGGTAAACAAAACCTCAATATCTTTATTTTCCATGTTATCTTTGTTTTGACAAAGATTGCTAAATTCAAAGAGACTTTTACTCTTTATTAGGTCAAAGTGTAACTCAGGGTATCGAATATTCCACAAATAAGTGTTTCCTCCATCGTGAAACAACCAGATAGAGGAGCTACAGTGCATCGCCAACCAACTCAGCCAGCTATTAACTCCAGACACACACAATGGAAAAGCCAGACAGCCTTGTTAAAGAGCAGAAACCTGTCATATGCAATCCGACTAATCTCCATGACATGTAACACAGCCGCTTGGCCTCTTCCGAGCTCAGCCGACCCGGTAGGCGCTACATGTGTGACCCTCTGACTGTGGGTCAATTCCTCAATGCCAGCCTCGACAGAAAGGCAAATATCTAACAGCGGGTAACGTTTAACAGATGTCTGTGCCAGAAAGAAACGAGAGATTGAAGAAGAAAGAGGATGGAAGCGGAGTTTGAGCCGAAGCAGTGTGAGAAAGCACGGTGAGTCAGTGCGGATTTTCGGCACGGCGATCCGTCTGATGAAAGACGCCCCCTTCCCCGGAGATAGCGGCTCAAACACTGCAATCAAAAGAATATCATCATTAAGGCAACCTATAGACCCGGCCGTTATCTTAGAATCCTGCCCAGGAGACCAGACAGAGGAGAAACTTAAATAGAAGGATCAGAGATCTCCTATCCTCCACTCCTGACAAAACGCTGCAAATCAATCAAAGAAAGAGCAACACTGCAAAACAAGCGCAGTGCCAAAAAAAAAAAAAAAAAAAAAAAAGCCCCAGAGACAGGGGGAAGAGGAGCGGGCTGAAATTTAGTCTGAGATGAGCTTCGTTGCCTGGACAGACTCACTCAATATCTGGCACTGCCGCACGAGGCTGAAAGGTCACTGTGTGGCTTTGTTGAGTGGAGTGTCTGTGGGACTCAATAACAGGACTGTGGCTTGCTGACTGGGCTGCCAGCAAAGCTGTTTACGCTGAGATGCGCCCTGCCTTTCATGGTCGGGCGTGCCTCGTGAAGAGCTGTCTGTCTCGGCCGGGAGCCTGGGAAGGAGGCAGCTCGGAGACGATGTAATGTCTGCGATGTGGACTCACACACTGGCTTCACAGTGACACCGCGAGACGGCTCTCCAGGCGGCATGCCGACGCAAAAAGTGAAAGGAGGCTTTTAAAGGCAAACAAACAAGGAGAGGATCTGGCTTGATGTACGTTTTCTTGACTAAAATTCAGATAAAGTCTGAATATTTCCTGCAAACTTTTTACTCACTTGTTTAGTTTTAGCTGATGTAAAAAAAAAAGTGGTTCTTTCTTGGAAGAAAAGGTACAAATTGGTATGATCATTTCAAATGTTTCAAGTGAAGCTTTTGTTTTCGGTGGAAACAAAGAACTATGGCCCCCGTTTACACGCTAATGTTTTCAAGTGAAAATGGAAAACTTTCATTACATTTTGTGTGTCTGTTTTGTTGACCTCGGAGCCACTAAAATGTTAACTTTTTGAAAACTCTCCGACGCAACTTTTGTGAAAAGTCGCTACCTCTGTTGTTACTGTGTAAATACGAAACGTTTCTGAAATAAAAACACCAAAAAGAGGCATTTTCTCGTTAAAACTTCTGTTATTGGGGAGGCATAAATTACAAGTTGAACTGCTCCAAAGTAGGAAAACAGCTGAAAAATCTATGTTGCGACACCAAGGCTGCAAAGTTTCCATAGACTCCAGTTTTGCCTATGAAGGCTATGGTTTTGTAGAAAGATGGTGAGCCTGGGAACTTCTGGCAACAGCGTCAACCACTGTACTATCAATCTCTATCAAAAATTCCCGAATTATTTCAAAATTGTGAAGCGTTGACAGGAAATCTAATTTAAATTTCAGTTTTTTTTTTCTCATTCTTGATTTTGAAACAGTGATTATTCGTGGTTGTACACTAGTGAAACAGAGTCGTGTGTCATTCCACCAACGACGTGGTTCAAACAGTCCGTGGCTAGCAAAAATCTCATTAAACAACAGACTAAAGTTTCAGCGTGTCTGTTGAAGAATTATCCTTCATTATCCACCGCTGATAAAAAAAAACAAAAAAAAAAAAAAATCTACCTCCGGTGATGTTGGCTGTTGTTGCTGCAGACAGAAACATTAATCTCTCAAGAAATGATCAAGAATGCTTGATAAAAGATTCATTAGCATACAAAGTTAACGAGGTAAAGGAGTATTTATTTTGGCAACCTGAAGGGTTTTTTTTTTCTTCTCTTTTTGACAGGAATCCTATTATCTGCATCTATATTAGTGACACTGCCACGAACGCAGGTTTGAAAAAAAAAATGGCAGGCCGCATTGTGCGGTCGTGTTTTAACACTCTTGTCTCAAAGTAGTAATATGTGCATGTGTGGGTTTTCTCCAGGTATTCCGGTTTCCTCCCACAGTCCACAAACGGTTGAAGTTAATTGGTGACTATAAATTGCCCATAGGTGTGAATCAGAGTGTGTTTGGTTGGGACCAGCACAGCATAATGCTAAATTTGGTAAACGCGGTAGAGAAAATAGAACAATTGGTCTCATATAAGTATTTTTTCATATTGTTATTTTTTTGTGTTTTTTTAAAGTGTACCAGGTCAGATATAACTTTGATAACTTGGATAAATGCATAAACCATTTAAAACTGAATTTGTGTGTATGAGTTACAATCTGACCATTACTTGACGGACGTGACAACGTCAAGATCTAAAAAGTGCCACAGATTTGAATTATTCTTTAAGCCGAGTGAAATGGGGGCTTTGGGTAAGATTTTGGGGCCGGACTTTGATCTCAAACCCTCCAATATGTATGGTGAAAACTGTCAAGATATCAGTTAAACAAACCCTCGCCAGAAAGGTCGAAGCAATTAAAAGGAAGCCACTGAAAGTGGCCGCTTGAAGAAGAGCGCCAACATAATAGGATTTATCAGATCTGGGCTGTCACTTCGGAATCCCGTGTGACGCTGACAAAGCTTTCACGGATCCCAATCAAAGCGAGCCAACGGGGAGACGGAGAGGCCTCGACGGCGCGGCTGTACAGTAAGTGGCAGAGGCAGCTGATGGACGGAGCGCTAATCCTGCAGATTATAAATGAATGGCCTCATTCACGGAGGCCGCTATTCCCATGCTTGCAGGAGCATCCTTTCAGAGCCACCGCCAACTGTACACGGGCATAAATTTTACAGCCACTCGTTTTGGAGGACTTGGCAACTTTTAGCACTGCACTGTGCGGGTGGTGTGTGTGTGTGTGTGTGTGTGTGTGTGTGTGTGTGTGTCCACAGAAACAGCTGGAGGCCCCGCTAGCCACCAGCTGGCCCACCAAAAGACCATCTGAGCATGTACGGCGAGGCGCAACAGGCCGGCGCAGCGGAGAGAGCGAAAGTGGCTCTTGTGTGTGTTTTGAGATGAGGACCCTCGTGGCGAGTGGCTGCAAGTGGGGGTGACCTTGAAGATACAAGAGCAGCATTGTTAGTTCGCACTTCTAAAGTCTTGGATGAAAGGATTGCCCCCGAGCTACATTGCCCCAACCGCGCAGACTTCGAACAAAGACATTTCAGCCCTCCCCAAAATCTCAAATCAAGCCTCCTTCATTACAATTCTATAATCCAAAGAGTGTTTTTTGCCCTTTAAGCAAATGAACACTTGCTGATTCAATAAAAAAAATTTCCCTCACGCTTAATAATAATACGTGGATTGTATTCTATCTATTTGATTTGCCAATAACCCTTACTTCATAATAATCAGCTTTTTAATTAAAATCCACCGTCTTAATTAAACATTTAATCAGGGATGGTTAGTCATGGGGTTCCCATCTCTTATGTGACTGTTGTACCGACTAGCTCGCCAGCCTGTTAAATAAACATTCGCTGATGCACCGATACACAGCGTAAGAAAACAGCGCACGTCGCGGATACGCGGTCCCCGGTCCCGAAATGCAGCAGCAGCTGCGGCGGTTAGTTTCTGTAATCTTATCAGATGGGTGAACTAGGCTCTACATCCTGTGACAAAGAGAGAGCAGCTGGTGGAGTCTTTCTCTGCCGTGAAAAATGAACTGAGATGCTGAAGATGATAATCCAGGTCTATTGATCGAAGGCTCACAGACAGCCAGGAGGGGAGACTGATGCCCTAGCTAACTGGCGCTAGCCGCTAACGCTCCCATCTGTGAGCTCCTGTTTGGCCGAGTCCCGGCTCCCTAACGCAGAGGAGCCACGAGGATCAGGCCTCCGTTTGCACTCTTGTGCAAATCTGAGAAAGATGCTGTTGCAACTGGTTCGTAAGTGAAACTGAAGTACAAGGCGTTAACATCTTGTGAGGGAAAATACATGCAAAACTTCAGTCTGATCACAGTTCAATGTTCACATTGATTTTTTTTAAATCTTTGATACAAGGCTAAATTAGCAGTATCATCAATCGTTTTGCTTCCTAGCAATTAATGATGTCGAGAGCCGAATGAGTTGAGCTTGTCGGACATCGGTCACAAGACATTCTCACTGCCTGACATGTTTGGTAGTTTATGTACCAGATTTCCTTCCTGCTGCAACCCAGAAAATGCCAGTTTTGTGTTTGTATCAGATCGACATTTTAAAAACGTAAATGTCCATTCACACAGAAATAGCAGACACACTGAAAACGATGTAGTTACCATGCCGGGCCACAAGTTGGTAATGAACTCTTTAAGGACTCTTTTTAAATGTGCAATTTTAGAAGTTTGTGTTGTTTCTTTCTTACTATGTGCCCGTAGGAAAGAGTTTAATAAAATGTATTATTTTCATAAACAGAACTGAGCCATTGCACTCTGTATCAAAAACCATTTCTACTGGCAGTTTGATGAAAAATGATGGATCAGTATCATCCTGTGATCTTTCTCTTCAACTCTCTAGATGCTGGTTGTATCCCATTTAACAGAGCAGAAAAACAGAATTGCAATCTTTAAAGCACGCCCATGCCCATTCTGATTGAGAGAACGATATACAAATTCACAGCACTAAGCCTTAGAAAAATCAACTCTGATAAATTGGAAAATTTTGACTGCACGATATTCGTGTTCCAGTCGAGAAACAAAAGCTCGGAAAATCATGACACACACAGGTATGTGCGCGCACACACACACACACACACACACACACACACACACACACACACACACAGCAGTGCCTGGTGTAAAAAGGGCCATTAAAGTTATGTTCACAAAGACAACCATTAGCCATAAAAGTAGGTGGAAATGCTCTCCCTGCAGACAACATGTGTGCTTATCTTGTTATTTTTCTTTTTTTTTTCCCCCCCTGCAAAAACAGAATTTGAAATCCACTTTAACATGCTTTGTATTATGATTTAAACACTGGACTTTTTAAATAAATTGTCTGGCTCCTTCTGGTTGGGTGCTCAGACGAGATTGGAGCTGTGTTTTATCAAGGGAGCCTTTCATGTGGCAGTTTTTCGTCTTTGTGGAGCTTCAGAGGAGACAAAAGTTGCTGTTTGCTGCGTAGCGTAATGAGGAATGTTCTTTTCTGACAAGTGCCGTATAACCACAGATCAGTGTAAGATCGTTTATTGTTTGAAGCTGAAATTCAGTTTTACCAATTAGAATAACAACAAATGAGCTAAATGAGTCTAATCTGTTTTTGATATCTAGATCTGGATCATTTGGGCTCGACAGACAAAGGTTAAAAAACAAAAAAAAAAATCAGCTCAAATGCGCGACTATTAAAAGTCTCACTTGAATCTATAGATGGAGTGGATGGATTAAAGGGTCCGAAAAGCCACCGTGTCTGTGCCATTTAGGCTCTTTAGTCTGGATTACATGGTCTTAACCCCGAGACACAGATGGAATCAAACTGATGCACAAAACATGGCAATTAGAGGCTAATCAATACAATATCGTCACACTTAGCAACCCATTATCAAACGCCTGGTGTTTGCCTCATCGTGTCAATGGGCTTAGCGAGACTGAAGTAGCATCTCTGCAAATGGGTTAGGATGGAAGCTTGGAGGATAAAAAGCAGAGCAGAGCTCCTCAGTCTTCGCGAGCGCCGGTGTTGACAGGGAAGTTAAGAGGCTAATGAATCGAGCTAACACGTCCTGTAACCCGAGCTGAATCAGACACCATCTGCGCGTTCGGTGCCGGGATCGGATCAAACCGTTCTCTTCTCAGAGGGCACGGTGCTGGCGCGGTGCCGGCGTGCCGCGCCAAGCGAAGAAGTTGAGTCTGCATTTGTGTGTGTGTTGATCAGAAAAAAAAAAAGGATTGTGGCATTTTAGTTCCTTGATGTTGTGGAGGAAGCGGTTAACGACAAACTTAGTTGAAGAGTGTAGGTGGAATCGAAAGTGTCGACATTGGTCACATCTGAGGTAAAGTGGGATTAGTATTTGAGCGCTGTGTTACTCGTGGGCAAAGAATAGCACTCACAATAGCATAGCACTCAATAGCAAACACATCCTTGGTTCGATTCCAGGCTTTTCTGTGTCGTTTTTGAATGTTTTGGCCAAATACTCAGCTCAGATCGTCTCCAGCCCCCTTCCATCCTCAGATGTGGACACATAAATCAGAACATGATCATCTTTCTCGACTGCAAAGACAGACTTGCCAAAGTTTGCTTTGGTACTTTTCAGTCAGTTCATAACTTCACCAAATAACCCTCAGGCATTTTGCCCAAGGAATAATATTCAGCATTATGGAAAGAAAAGCTTAATTTGTTTTCCTCAATCAGGCCGAAGACCACTTTCACAGAGTGATTACTTTCCTGCGGCGCACGGACAGTTGTGCGGATCCCGCCCTGCGCCTGGCGGTAGCATTCATCCTGAGCATTAGCAATCCCGCTACTTGTCAACGCCAGCGCCAAGAGAGCAGTAAACACTGGAATCCATCGACGGAACGGATTGAATTTAATTGCTTTTCAGTTTTATAGGACATCTCTATTTTTCCAGGGGCGCTGCTGGTCAGAAACGTCGGAGATGGTAATATCATATTTGGCTGATATTAATGCAAGCAAACACATACACACAAAAACACACACACACACACACACTTGAAGTAAGATGGGTAACTGCTCATCGATTTCAAGCAGTGGTGCCACCGGAGGCAATAATGGCGCAGCACACCGCAATATGCATCCTTTTAATTCATGGGCCAATTTCATGCTTGCATACATCAGCGTATCGGTGCCGGCCCTTCCACTTACACGCAAATAAATTGGACCGCATTCCCCGATATCCGTAATACTGCCCTACTTTTAACGAAGGTGGAGAGCGCTGCAGACCAATGTGGGCCATTTAGGTTTCATTACTCAAATCCCCATTGGATTGTACCGAGGAGCCACATTTGAATATGTCACCCTTATATCTGCAAGGGCATTTCACAAGAGGTTTTGCAGCAGTTCCAGTTCCATTTCCTCTCACATGCCTTCGATATTTTCCTTTATAATGCATCCAGTTATTCAACTTCGTATTAGGATCAAAGTGCTGTGGAGATTGCTTCGGATATAATCTCCAGGGTGCCCTCACTTGAACGTATGACAAAATCAAATATATGCTAGAACAATCGAGTGCCATGCCGAATTGTTTTATTGTCTCGTTATTATGACTAAAAAATGGTTTGATTGAAAGCTGTCTATAGAGTATAACATTTCTTTAAATCACAAAACCAGGACTTAGTTTGGGATGTGTAATCCAAAAAAAAAGACGAGATCACAAATTAGTACCAATGTATGCTTTTGCCTTTCCACAGGATTTTCGCTCTACGTAAATAAAGTTGAATGTAATTGAAATCCACCACAACAGCAAAAAAATATAACTGGAAATGTGCCATTTTACATTCTTTACCATGGTACTGGTAAATGCAAGTAAGTATGAATAGCAAGAAACTCATTGATAATATTCCAATGAATCCACTGTACACATTTAAAAAGAAAATGGGAAATTGCAAGTGAATTGTATAGTGATATTTTTCAGTAACAAGTCATCGTTCAGGATGTTTTTAGCAACCAATTTCTTTGTCAACATGTGAAACATGTAGTAAAGACTAGTTGAATCATCTAAAATGGGAGCACCCGGGGAAAACGGTTTACACATTTTGTATTGCAAATTCAGAATCTATCTTAAGTTTTTACTTTAAATAAAAGTAAGTAAAAACATAATTGCTTGATTTGCCGAGTCGGGGCAGAATCACACTGTCTTTGGGTAAACGATAACACAATGACTTTAGTGTGCGAGCACCGCGGGTAGCGGCATTCTAATTATGAGTTTTATGAGTTGAATGAGATTGCTTCAGTGATTAAATGCTAATTTATGTTCTGACACAGCCAACATGTTAATTTGTTTTCATTTTCAAGGTAAAACCAAACTGACTGTGCTACAACTTGCCACCATTCTTCAATCACTATTGTTGTGAAGCTAACTACAGTCTGATGGTGCTACAGCCCCAACTAGTGGATAGTATTCCAGATATACTCAGTATATTAATATGTTTTGACAACCATATCGCCTACCCTTTATGCTAACATAACTACGCTGTCAACTTAGAAAAAAAAGATTAGCAGAGGACTCATTCATTTCCACTGTTTGTATGAATGCTCCATTCTTTTGAAAGAGCCTAATTGGATTCCGCTAAGTCCCTGTCTCAGCCACCCAAGGTTCAATTCCACCTCCTTGCCTGACAAAGACATGCTAAATAGGGAAAAGGATATCTGATCTTAGTCACATTATCGTCGGCTCCCAATCTAACATACCATCAGAGTTGTAGTGCTTTGATGTAGCAATGACAAAACAGGGCCTAATCTCATCTATCGGTTACAGATGATGATTTCCTTTGTTGTCGGGAGGCATGATAAAGGCAAGCGGGTGAAAATGAACTCTCTTAAGCACTATCCTTGCTCGCAAATGCGAAACCCTTCTGCGTTGCTCCTTCACTTAATGCCTGTCTCAGTCTATTCATCTCATGTATAAATTCACATCCCCTCCTGTGCTCGTCTTCATTGCGCCCTGCCTTGTTGCTCGCTCTCCCTCCCCTGTGCACACTGACACCGACTTGAGGGTTAACAGGAGAAGGCATCCATCAAGAGGCTCCATTCGATCAGTCAATGGACAGATCTGCGCTGTCAGATAAGCCACTTACTGTAATATATCCGAGTTTCAGAATGCCGTTATGATCCCACCAATCATAACCAACGCTCGCGGGCTCGCTAGTCTTTGTGATTCACAGCCGATCACCGTGATTCAGCACGTCGGGTCACCTGGGGAAACTGTAACCAGGCAACAGGGTTTGGAGAACGGGGGTCCTCTGAGTTATTGGCTTCACCGCAGACGGCATCGCATTCCTACTAATTATTCCTTTCTGTGTCAACATGGCCGTAAAGTAGGCTCTTCTAGGCCATTAACTTGTAGTGGTGCTTTAACAACTCCGCCGAGGAGCGAAAAACTAGTTTCATCCTGCCGGTGCTCACAAGAGCCGTGTTTTCCTACAGGTTGTGCAAATTACCGGCAGGGTTTGGAGAAGTGCGAGATGAAAAGTGTGTGTGTGTGTGGGGAGGAGGAGAGGATTTTCAAACCGACAGGGTGAGTGCGGCGTCTTATCAGCAGTGGATTAGGGAGGCATTAACTTGCTTTTTTTACATTTTTATGAGGTCTCAGCTAAACTAAACATTGATAACAAGGGCCGACTTTCTCATACTCATGAATAAAGTTCAGTCTGAATCAGAAAGTACATTTGCACAACTTCTTTGGCTCCTGTCCTTTGGTGTTGGCGGAGCATCACAGGGTTTCACATGAGGATTATTTGTTTGTTTTGAACGGTTGAGGTGAGACGGGAGAATTTCAGGTTTTCTTCAGGCGGGATGTAAGGTTACTATTTAATGATGAAATGACTGGAGCTTGGTTGGTGCAATTTTAAGTACTCTCACCTCACAGGTAGAACACACAGGTCTGGTTCTGGGCTCTTTTGATGTTGAATTTGCACGTTATCCCCAAATTTGCATTGGTTTTCTTTGGGAACCTTCTTCAATACCAAGACACGCTTGCTTGTTAGGTTATATTTTATGTGTGTGTGGGGGGGTACTTGTGTGCACGATAGCCCAGCTACCTGCCCAAGGTGTGCCCTGCCTTTTTCCCTGTGTTGGCTGGGATCACTGCCAGTTCCCTACAACCCTAATTTGAATAAAGTGAGTCTGGATGATAGGCGGACTGATGAATCAACACTAGAATTTCTTTTTCACTGTAAATCTAAGCAGTGACAGTACACAGTGTGGGCCAATATAGTGGCCTTTAACAATTCTGACGTTATTGCATGAGATTGAAAAAATCCACAACTGTGATTAATATATGTATCAAAGATTGAAGTACATCGTAAATCCATGATCTGTGTATTAAGAAGCAGAGAGTGACATCCTTCATAGGAACTACTGAAGAATTCATTTCTTTCATGGCAGCAGAATGGGTCAGCCTTAAAAGACAGGAAAAGGAAATGAGGTACAGGAACAAAGAAGAAAAATCAAAAATGGGAGCCATTTCGGGCACGGCTGAGGCGGCTGTGACTTGAGGAAGTAAGTAGAGCGAGGCTCGATTATGATGCCAGTGCCAGCTTTACTTGGAAAGGTAAGAGCTTTGACTGATTTCCAATGGCAGCTGATCATTTTGGCCTGACCTGGACCGTGTGGGGGGCGGGGGAGGGAGTCAGAAAGGCGAGCAGGCTGACATGAAGGCGGAAAAAAAAAAAAAAAAAAAAAGGAAATCGAATTGTAAGAGTCTAATTTCTGGGGCAGCCATCGCGGTCCAGCTCGTATGGCTTCTCTCTCCCTTATGGCGAGTGGTGGGTGACGGATGGATGTCTCACTTGTAATGGTTCCCATTTTCGGAGAGCTGCATAATACTTCCGACTGAGGCTCGAGCAGCATCTGATAAATCATAATCTAAGTCAAATTAGGATCCATTATCATCAGGAGGCAGGGGGCCCTTTTCCCCCCTGTTTCGTAGGAAAATGAGACTGGAGGCATCTTGTGACAGCAGGCAATTTTTGTAGGAGAAAGATTGAGCATGTGATGCATGATTGCCGTGATAATGTGTGTCCTAGATGCCAGGGAGAATGCTCAAGACAGACCTGAAATTCAGTAAAGTCACAATTCCTCACATCGAATTCTTCAAAATGTTGTTTCATTCACATCAAAACAGATTATAGTTTGTTGGAATTAGATCATTATGTCTCAAGACTGTACTTCTCTTAAGATCATTACACATGTTTGTTTTTTTTGTTTTTTTTGGTTCATGAAAGATCTAAACAATAAAAAAATATGACATGAGTATTTTGTTACCAAATCATCACATGTATCTCACATTAGCAGAAAACAGAGCAACTAGGTTTTTTTTTTTTGTGGTTTTTTTTTTCCATCCTCTCGGGAATGAAGCTTAAGTGCAGCGCTGCTTCAGAGAGGCGTTCATTAAAAACTGGGACTCTACACAACAGCCTCATGAAATATTCAATATACAGTAGCTTTTTGGAGAATGCGCTTTCCACACCACTGAAATAAATGTGATTTTGAGCATATTAAAAACAGGCGCCAAATCATATTTCTAGTTTGTAAGCTCCCGGAGCTCGACACTCTATACTCTGGGAATGCGCACAAAATATGAAAGATTTGGTTTACGGTTGTGTAATTTTTGGTTTTCAAAAGGGCAAAAAAAAAACAAAAAAAAAAAAAACCTCCCATTCTGGCACAGCTGTGACCTTGGGTTTTGTCACACTGCAATAAAACTCCCATCATCTCTGAAATTCAATGTTAGAGTGCAGTCACACACACACACACACACACAAAAATCAAATTATACATAAGTGAATAAAACAAGTCCAAATATTCCAAAAAGCAAGTGACAACATTAATAAGAATAGTAAGAATTTCTCTTGAAAACATCAAATAAACCTCGCTAGTATCATGTTGGACCTCATTCAGCCTTTTAAAAGCACTATGATGGTGCCTGACTGACACAATTTCAAAACACAAATCGTTTTCTAGTGTTTTGGGTGTCAGTTTACACGACAACGGTCCTCGGAGCCAGTGAAATTGCAACTTTTGGAAATGTTCCATTCTCTTCTGACATTTATCATCAACAAATAACTCAACTGAAATAATTCCTTTTCGGACCACTTTCTTTAAATCAGAGGTGTGGAAAACTGTAGTATACAAAAATAATAGGTTGATCAGAACATCTGACACAACCCAAATCGGTTGAATCAAACACATTGAATCAAACTGGATTCTTCAGTTGGTCTTGAAAATGTCTAAATGCTTTAAATGATTAAGTTAATATCATGCGATTGAAGTAGCTGCTACTTTTCTATTTTAACTAGGGAATTTAGTCCCCCCAAAAAACCCCACTTCCTTTTCACTTCTCAAACATTACTCTTCTCAAATATGCAGATCTGTAGTTCTCTGGGGATACTCGGCGCTAGAAGTCGCCTCACTGAATCGAAGGTCACTGAGAGGAGTTTTAGAGCCACAATGTGGGAACTAAAAAAAAAAAAAAAAAAGAGGCAAATTTGGATCTCAACCTTATTGCCTTTGGTTTCTATTTCATTCAGTGATTACCTTTTGCTATTTTAGTTTGAAGGTCAGTCGACCATTAAATTAGCTTCCATGAACTTCATAAAGCTAGTATATACAGCCAGAAGAGGTACTGATGTCTTAGCTGCCTTTTCTTTCCCTATTAGTAACAGCACTAATCTTCAGAGACAAACTCTTTTTTCAGGCTTTAACAAGGAAAGTGGTGCTTCTGCCTCCGAAAGCAGGCTCGGAAAACAAAGATCTTTATTTTTTTTTTTTTTTGCAGCCACCTC
>OMNM01020085.1:2125-27779 GCA_900302745.1 Parablennius parvicornis | reverse complement strand
GCTATAAAATCTATGGATTAACTAGGATGGATATCTGTGTGTGTATCTTTTGGGGGATTTGTTGTGTGTATAACAATAAACCAATAGATGTGTGTTGCTTCATAGCTGGATTCATCTTCCTTTTGGAGCTGATTCATTTCAGGGCCTTTTCTTTTTTCATTTTCTTTTTTTTTTTAAATTTTAAGTTACTTATTAGGAGGCTTCGATTGGGGTGGAAGTAGAGGTCAGTGATGGAGAGACGGACTCATTGTGTATGTCAATGAAATTAAACAGGCAATCCTCATGGGATTAGCAAAAACCCCAGCATGTGTGTGTGAACACACACATGTGCATGCTTGATTAAATGGAAGCCATATCCATTAGGCCCTGAAGAGGAAATGATGCAATCTACAGGAATCATAGTATGACATCACCATGGAGGTATTGTCTGGCATTGATGGATGCTGCACACTCGCATTTAATGAACAATGAGTAATGCGCATACAATTACAATCGAAGAATAACAAATGTGCATTACATTCCCTTCAGAATGTCACGTTGTGTTTCAACACAAAGCGAAATCATCCAAACTGAAGCTTCTACCTGAAGAGAAGATCTGAGTGCAGGCTTAATGGATTATTATGAAGCTGGGAAAAAAAAAAATAAAAACATTAACAAAAGGCCAGTGGATGGTGTTTGTTCCAGCCTGCTAAGTCTGTTGTTCAAACTCTTAGTAAATCCTTTCTCTGAGGTAAAAAGGTCAATGATAGGAGTCCATGCTGATTTATAAAGAGCTACAAATAAAATGCAAGCGATGCCATAGGAGGATTAGCCAGAACGCTCTCTAGATAGATAGATAGATAGATAGATAGATAGATAGATAGATAGATAGATAGATAGATAGATAGATAGATAGATAGATAGATAGATAGATAGATAGCTACAGCACAATGTGTATAAATAAATATACAATGCAAAATCCTACCAAATGAATGTGAGTATATGCATTGTTCAGCTCAGCAATCCGTGCATTAGTAACAACAAAAAACATTTTGTTGGTGGGTACTTTGGGGCCCTAAAAGTTTTCTCTCTCACACACAAACACACAAACACACAAACACACACACACACACACACACACACACACACACACACACACACACACACACCAGCAGCGTGACCCTTACCTGAGCATCGTTTCTGCAGCGAGAGGATCTCTAGGTGGAGGCCGTGGAGCAGAGTGAGGTGCTCCTGTCGGAGGAAGACCACGCTCCTCTCCACGCTTTCTATCTGCCGAGGCAGGCGGCTCTCATCCCCCATGGCAGAGGCTAGAGAAGCAGAGGGAGCAGAGTCAGAGGGATGGGACTGGCTCATGGTGTTTCGCTCCACAAGCACCCATCTCTCTTTGAACAGACCCCAGCTCTTATAAGTTCAGATAGCAGCAGTAAGCATGACTCAAGTCAGCCACTGAGAGAATTGCTTGTTCTGAATTGAGGTCATGTTGACTCTATAAATAAGGTATTGATGATCAGAGAAATCAGCAGGGGGGGGAAAAAAAACACAAACCACGCACATCCCGTCAAGATTGCAGCCAGATCAATAACCTCAGGGAGCTTTTGCGTTGGACTGTAAGAAAAAGTCAATTGAAGTAGTTTTTGCTTACCTCTAAATTGCTGTCAAGTAGAAAAAAAGGGAAGAGATGTGATTCGTTATAAAAACATCCTGGGGTCGGTGCATTCTGTCCCCTTGGCTGATCCGAACGCTGCCGGCTGCTGAATTCACTCAGACGCGTCTTTTCCGGAGCGAGGAAGAACCTCTCGGACGCGTATGACGCCGTTTGGATGGTGGAGGAGGAAGAGGAGGAAGAAGAGGCTGCAGGGTGAAAAAAAAAAGGTAAACCCGTCCTCCGAGAAATTCGCTTGCAACATCTGCGTCAAATATCAGCCGGAGGACGCGATCAGTACCGAAATTGCGCACTCCAGGTTAAAGGTGCGCATCTTCCTCTCTGTTGCCCACAGACAGACTGGGAGCTGCTGGATGGATGGACGAGCTGGAGGAGGAGGAGGAAGAGGAGGGGAGATGAAAACAAGCCACCGCGATCAGAACACGCGAGAACGTCGTACGACGGAGTCCGAGCGGAATGTGATTGGAGGGAGGGACCCGGCCCATCCCGAACCCACCGTGCGTCTGTGCGTCTGTGCGTCAGCGCGCTGCGACGCATCCAGCATGAATCTGAGGTCACAAAATAGAAAACTATATTTTGATTAAAACTAAAAGATATTGTTAAAATAGATTGTACAAAAGTCAATCGCTTACTATGTTTACAGAAATTAGGATTTAATCATTTTAACTGGCAAATGTCATCTCAACAAATGCAGATTGGCAAATGTAAACCCAAACTTTAAGTTTTCTATTGAATTCAAAAAACACATAAATAATCTAAACACAAAAAACAGAACACAATGAAATCTTTTGCTTCACTTGTCCTATTTGCTTGTATTTATATTATATGGTCTATTCCTAATTTACACATTTCATTTGTCCTTTAGTTCTAAAGCGCAACAATCCATACACAACATAGACTTTAAAAATGTTGAATTTTCTTCATTATTGTGAAAACATGTCTGTCAGAGTCGTTTAGTTGTGTTTACAAAATTATTTGTTTGTACCTTCTTTGTTCAATAATGTTCCAGAGTAGTAGGCTATCCAACCGGTAGAAAAAATATATTTTTTCCAGATCTATAATACCCACTAATATTAACTTAAATCTTGACTTGCTGGAGGTGAATCATGTTTGTGGGCTGCGTATACAAACCTCCTGACACAGTGGAGTTGTGGGTTAGACTCTCACATTGCCACAAGAATATAGGAGTCTGCGCTTTGGAGCATTTCTATATAGAGTTTGCATGTTCTCCCTGGACATTTATGAGTCCAAAAACATGAGCGTAGGTGTGAATGAGCGTAGGTGTGAATGTGAGTGTGATCTTTCATGAGCGGGTAGAGAATTCATCCAGGATGGAACCTGAACCATCCTTATTCAGCTGTGTGAAACATCTCATTTAAATTGTAGCTCTGCCACAAATAACAGCATTGACCTCGAGTGTGATGGCTCAAGAATTACATGTTTACGTTTATTCAAATGACATTTAAGAGCCACAGTCAGAGATACAAAAATAAAAGGGACTGGTGGGTTAGTGGATTTGATTCCAGCACCATGGATAGAGGTACAGTAGGATCTCTGCAGTCCTTCTCAACATATGGATCAAAGATATCATCTAATAACTGATAGCTAAACTAACATATATGCTAATGGGTTCAACATAAAATAAACCATGAAACCATCTCATCAATCAGCTCAGCATAGATTCCCAATATACGACATACTTCAGGTGTTTTCATCTGAACCACCACCTATGTTAACTGCTTGGATTAAGTACAGATTATCGATTCAAACTACCCATATGACATATTTACATTGAAAGCACATTTATTTTGCAAACGCATGTAAATATAAAACTGGAATTTTCAATCTACTGACCACAAATCTGTTGATCAAAGGGTTTCAATTGTGGGCCCATTCAATGGCAGTGTGAACATGAACACATAAGGTTACACATAAGTTTGATTTCAATGATCTTTATTTAGACATGAAACAAATATTATAAACATAGAAACGGAAAATTTAATTACAAAAAATCTTTTCCAAAACATGAAAAAATAAAACTGTTATATATATGCATATATACACACACTGTTATATTCAGACGTGACAGTTTGTTGGGCCGGAGAAAGCAGGTCAGAGTTACTTTCAGGGCCTCAGTTGGTTTTGATTGATTCAATAAAGCAGTGGAAACTACTGACGAGTGTCAGCAGTCTCCGATGCTTTTTATTTCACCAATCACAATGAAAAACTTTAACAAGTTGCTGAAAGTATTTGCAAAGAGACATTATGAATTGAGTAAGTTTTTGTTGTTTGTGATACAGACTCTGGTCTTAATTCATTCTCTGCAGGTGGAACTATCAGAAAAAGATGATCAGCACATCCGATCACTGTATTTATTGTTGACGTGGAGCTTTATGAGGCTGTGTGCAATATCATTTCATAACAGCTTACTATTTCCACAAAACTACACCCTGACATAGCTTTTCTATTGTCCATCTGCCACAAGAATAGAAACAAAAATGCCTCAGTACAGTCAAGTTTTGAAATTCCACGTCGCATAGGGAGCAAAATGAACAAACAATGAAGTGCAGAGAAAGCACACAACCGTTAGTTATTAGCCTCCCAGAGTAATTAAGATGTTTGTGAATCATCTGCACTGCCACGTTTCATCACAGCGACATTATGGACAAATGGGAGACCATACATTTGGAATTTCAAATCACATTACAGCCTTTTACAAGCACATTCACAATGGTCAGCTCGCTAAAATAACTTCACTCGTTACCAAATGTTGTCACTACAACCACAAAGCTGCCCTACAATGACGACGGGAAGAAGAAAATTGATAGAAAATCAGAGGATTGAGGCTGTAACACAGCGGCAGGATGACTTGCGTGTGCACCTTTTCAGATTTGTGTGTCGGTATTATTCACCTCTGATTTGTGTGTACTTTATGGTTTGTGCATGTACAATACAATGTGCATGTGTCTTTGGTGTGAGTCTACAAGCATCTGTATCTGTAACTGTCTTTACCTCCTCAAGTGAGCCTCGGTGTCTTTTCACAAGTGGATTTTTCTCTCAGAATATTATTCCAGGAGTTCTTTGCCTTCAGTTTTGATTTGCAGCTCAGGTTTTTTGTCTGATCTTATGTTAAACCTATAAACCTTAACCACTACGACAGTGCTTATCTTAATGTAACCAAGGCCATACAGCAAAAACAAAGTTCATAACAGAAAAGTCTGACAAAAATGAGTATAAAAGAGCAAAGACAACATGGAACAACCCTGAAAAAATAAACCACTGCAAAATAAACAAAATCCACTTGTCAAATTGAGGCGACGGCGGAGACATTTAATTTCCAGGTCCTTCTAGTTTTGCACAAATCTCAGTATACACATAAGATGCACAGGTTCCGAAACACAAATTTGTGCATGTGCACAGTAGATGTTCAATAATCTCATTACAGATGTCCAAATAGCATTAAACACACACACAGGTCATTTTGCTACCATAACAGCCCCATGAAAAGGGATCTAATCTCATCAGCCACATCAACAATGTATTATTTTTATCCCCCCCCCCAAAAAATAGTGCCGTCTCATGAGTGCAGTCATACTTGGAGACAAAGAGAGGATTGAGTGTTATAGATTTGGGTCAGTCACTGAGGAGCAGCTCTTCATACTTAAAACCAATCACACTAATAATAATTTGGATGGGATGTTTCCTGCGAGCCGCTCTATCGAGTTCACAAACTGAACATGCTGATGTGTATCGCAGTCGGACACCTCGACATGAGCAGATTGCAGCCGAGACGACTCAGACTTGACCTCACTAACACTGGCTAGAGGGAATAAAGAAAATACACAACATAATCTTCACGGTCACATCAGCTGCACTGTCATCCATCGTTATCTTACAACCTGAACACTCAGTCGTGTTCAGTTCATCTTTAATCCACAATTTGAGTTTTTAATCCAAATGAATTTCAAAAGATACACAATTAACCAATCAAACACTGATTATACACAACATAAAAAATAAGAAACAAAACAAAATATTTCCAGGCCTTGATCGGAGGTGTAAAAAAAGGCAGTTTTGAAGCAGGTTGCTGTATTCACAGATTTCAGACTTCCTGTTCCAACATCGACCCTAATGACCGTCTCTGCACGTTGTGATTTTTTGGCAACGGCAATCTAAAGGCAGGATGGCACGAACAAAAAGTTACCAAGCGAAAGCATCTGTGGTAGTCGTGGCTTGGTTGAGGTCACTGAGGCGACGTTAGGAAAAAGGGGTGTCTACTGCCTGTGTGAAGCTCCTACTGAGCCCCGAACATGAATACATAAATATATAATGAACGTAATAACACACAATGTTAAGCTTTTCTACTTTTCCCATCATATCACATCGGTGCATGTCGTGTTGTGAAAGAGAGACCTGAGACAGACTGGTGGATCGTCTCTCTCTCTCTTTCTTTCTCTCTACTTCCGTCATAAATAATCCACGAGTCCGTCGAGTTGAAATCTACTCAAAGTTCCTTCAAATTTGACCAACACCAAAAAACCTTGTGAACAGTGTTGTTGTTGCCACACCCGAAACGGACATTTTTGTCCCGTCTACTTTACAGTTTAATCTACTTTAGAATGGTTATGCTTTCCTACAATTTTAATATAATTTGGCAAAGCATTAATATGATGAATATCTTGTTGTTTTGAAGGCTGATTGAAATTGAGTTTGTTTTTTTGTTTTTTTGTTGAGGAGATTCGGTGGAAAGGACATTCCCCTTCTGCAGTGCAAGTGTTCAACAAAAAGGAGTTTGAATTCCACTGAGTTCAGTAGAGAATAAAAATCTCTGTTGAGTGTAAAAACAACTCATAACAGAATATTTATAGCACTTTATATATATATATAGAGAGAGGGAGAGATACAGATGTATCTCTGAAGATTTCTTAAATGTTGTTTTTTTTTGTCAGTTGATTCTTCATTCATTACAATTAGAAGAAAAAAGATAGTCTTATGAAATATATTATTTGAGGATAGTTCGAGTAATTTTTACTGACTTATAGGCTAAAATAATAATAAAAAAAAATTTGTATGTGAAAAATTTACTTTTAGAGATTGAGTTGTGTGTGTTTGTCGTCATGGACTGTGTCTTCACTCATCACAAACTGTCCTTCGACGACTGAATTTATTCCAACGCCCATAATCGTTTCACAAGGCCTCGTATTGTTCACATGAAGACGATCAGAGAGAAAGAAGTGACCTGCTAATGCAGCTTCCAGCAGACTGGATGGTTGACGTGAGGCCACTCGGAGTATAAATCCCTCGGTCCTCCGGGTTCGACCGGATGACGGCACAGGTAAAACGGCACTAGATCTAAGCCACGAGGTGCTACTGTACGATAATATGTGTGTGTGTATGTCTATGAGTGTGTATGAGTGTGTGTGTATGTGTGTCTAATCCTTCTCGCGACTCTTCCTCCTCCCCTCCCGTCTACATCTCTTTCTCCTTCTTGGCCTCCCGCGTGCTGCTCTTCAAAAAGTCGCTCCGGAGCAGCCGGCAGAAGAGGATGATATTCATGACGGTCACGATGGCCATGCCGACGCTGCCCAGCGTGTAGGTCATCAGCGGCACCTTGTCCCTGCTGAGCACCAGCCAGCGGGTCATCCAGGCCAGCGTGTTGATGCGGAAGACCACGTACGTGCCCAGGTTGATCATGCTGTTGACCCGGTACAGCGTGCTGGCGGCCAGGCCGGCCATGCGCAGCATCTGCCTGAAGTGGAGGAACACCGAGTTGATCTCCACCAGCAGGGCGACGACGGCGAAGCCCACGTAGCGGCAGATCACCACGGAGAGGCCGAAGCAGGTGATCACCTGCGAGACGAGAGAGAGGGGGGGGGGAGCAACAGTGTTACAACAGGCACTCATCAGAAAATAGAAGAAAAAAGATGGCTGCTGTGCATCTAATAAAAGATTGCGGATCACAATTTTTTTAAACTTCTATTTCAAGATCTTCCCCTACTTTTAATCAATTCTATTCTTTTATTGTTGTCCATATAACAGTTTTGTAAAATCACAATTCAATTAATTTTGTTTGTGTTCTACTTCTTTACTATTAATCTTCCCTGTCATTGTAATAAAAGAATAACATTTTATCCAATCCCATTCACTGCAAATTAAAGAAAGACATAAAATTCTGGACAAATTGAGAAAAATTAAGTGATGAAGATTAGAATGAATGACATATAAAAACAAAGTACTATATAAAACAAGGAACCACCACATAAAAACAGGGAATGTACATCAGCAAGAAATTGATATATAATAGCAGCAACAAAAATGTTTTTTAAAAAGAATATGGATTGTATATGGTGAAGGATTACACATATCATAAATGATAAATGAAGGGAAGTCAACCCTTCAGTGTTCATTTATGATTGCAACGGACTTGGGGTATGTAGTGTTTCCCATTCTATTAAATAGTTTTATATGTTTCTCTATGTATGTTTAAGGAATTTATTTATTTAAATGTTTGCCTCCTTTTTATTGATTTCATTTAAAATGTATTCTGATAATAAAACCTAACACGTTGATTTTAAAGACGACTCAACCCTGATCTAAGTCTGTGAGTGAACTAACAAGTAAACTCCGCCAGGTGGCAGCAAAGTACTGGAAAGCGACCTACAGAAATCAGAAAAACAAACCATAATACCACAGACAAGTCAACAAAACCCTGTCTGCTTATTATTACACTGAAGAGCTTTTGGAAGGAGGTTAACTCAAAGTATCTGACATCTCGTGACAGAGGAGACGCTGCCGGCAGGCATTGGGCGGCCGCAGCAGCTGTGTTTCAGCTTCAAAACTATGTTTGTACCAAAACAGTCGAGCCATGAGCTCTTCACTGGAGCCACATCGTCACATTCACACCCAGCACACACTCCAACATCCCCAAATACCCCTATACTATAAAAACCAAGTGGGAAAGTGAACCGTGTGGCTCGTGATTGGAGGTCACAGGATCCAGTGACCTTCACCATCAGTCGGAGGAGCATCTTGTGCGGTTTCATGTGATGACACAGGATGCTCTCGCTAATGTGGTAAACAGTCAAGTGACAGGCAGCGGAAGGTTAAGCGCAGAGGCATGTGAGGGAATCCGGCCACAGCGCTCTTTAATTTCCCTAAATGAAATCCCACAGGGTGGCAATAGTACTGGCACATCTGTGGCAAAACTGTACCTTTGTTCTCCGATGTAAACATGAGAGTTTAACTACGAAGGAATGTGTGGTAACACAAAATAATCATTGTTTGTGATACAGTGATAGGTCAAAGTTGTTTAATTCCATGTGCCTGCCTCTTTAAGAGGCACAATGATCCTCGGCACGGTTTTTTTTTTTCCTTTATCATTTTCTTCCACCAGATTTTGGGGGGAAATCCCTCACCATTGGGAGCAAGAGCACACACACAAATAAAATCAGAATGTGAGGGAAAAAATGCAGGGGGAGTGCACTGTCACTTTTGCTAATGATTCAGCAAACTTTCTTCAAAAATCACAAAAAACTGCAAAAATTGGCCGGTCAAAGCAGATATCATGCATGCAGTCTTGCTGCTATATTTCCTATTAAGTGCTGAATTAGGTGATGAAAACAAAGGTATTGGGACTGACTCACTCAGACTAATCACAGAGTAAAAAGCGTTTAAAGCTCATAATGACCGACATGACCAGCGGCAGCCAATACAAATGACAGAGAAAGTGCCGTATTTAGCAACAAACAACCTGCATCATCAAGTCCATCATCATATGGGTGGAGAGAGTTTTGTCAACAGCTCGGACGTTATTATTTTCCATACAGCAATAAACACACACATACACACACACACACACACACACACTGTATGTGAGATCACACCACGGCGTGGATGTGGATGGCTCATTGTGACATTCCTCTGAGGTGAGAATGTCACCGTGAGGTAACGGTGAAAACTCACCATCACCCATGAACACCAACCAAATACTCAGAGCGATTTGTTTTTTCTGATAAGTGAAGTTGAAAATTAACCACTTTGGTTTTGCTTTTTTTTTTTATTTTGTTCACAAATAATCAACATGTTAGGTAGTTTCAAAAGGAAGGATTTTTCAGCACCCTAAAAAAAGTAAAGCAGGACATTTTTCTCATTTTAGCTGTTTCATATATATTTATTTAACCGGGAAGAAACCCATCGAGATCAAGATCTCTTTTACAAGAGGAACTTGGCCAAGACACCCGCAGCACACGTCACATCGTCATATTCGTAAACCAACACATTCTCCAATAGACAACAGTTAAGATGATACAAAAGATTAAATGGAAATTATGTAAAACAGATTGGAATAAAGTGCAATAGTTTGATATTGGGGTGATAGTTTGCTGTAAAAGACTTAAAAAAAAAAAAAAAAAAACCCAACACTGATTGATCGAAGTTTGCCTACATTTTTTTTTAAAGAAGCACTAAAAAAGAACATAAATTAATCTCCTTTCAAAGCAGTTTTGCTTGGTTTGAAGCTTTTTTTTCCACCCATTTTTAGAAATGAAGGTTGTTTTACGCGTTTTTTTTCTTCCCATTTTAGTTATTGTGCCTTTCTTTAAAGCTTTTTTTTTTAATTCAAGACACAAAATTCATTTGCAGAAGTGACTCTGGTGTATAAATAAATCAAAACCAAGATAAAATGTTTGTTTAGGTATCATTTAGTAAAAGCTTCAGGGCGCCACTACAAAAGGGCCAAAGAGCCACATGTGGCTCCAGAACTGCAGGTTTCACACCTCTGATCTCGTCCATACTGGGCACAGATGTTTCAGAACACTATCCCACACTGGGCGCTGATCATCCGACAACACTGCTGTGATGTGCTGGAACGTCTCTGGTCCATCTTTGCGCACCTTGGACCTGATGTACTGCTGGATTCTCGCCGCTCAGGCTCGTGAGTTTAGCGCCTGTTCTTGTGCTGCCATGTTCAGAGACCAGTATTTTCTCGCTATGGGTTTTTTTTTTTCATATTGGCCACTTCTTCTATCTGGCGGTGGGATGTGCCATGTCGGGGCTTGCCTCACCATGTTACCCGCTCCTCCTCGTTCTCATCCGGTTACACACACACACACACCTTCAAAGAATTCTGGTCAGGTTGGGTCCAAACAAACCCTTATACAACGCATTGATAAGAGGGCACAGGACAAAGAGCATTTCTTCATATTTCATAAAAGGAACTGGCTTTCTTCCAGCTCCTGCCTATACATGTAATGCTTCAGAAGGTCTGTTATGAAAACTCACCATTTTTCAGCACGTGTGTGTACTTTTATGGTGGTTTTATGGATGTTTGCGCCGTTGATGTTCAGCCAATCCCAGTCATCCCGCGGACTTATCTCGCCGGGATCACATATAATGAGGCACCTCATGGGGGCCATAAAATGTTAGAAATACTTTTATATTTCCAATGCTACAAGTGGTAGATATATATCTATCAAAGACTAAAAAGTTACATGCATAAAAATGGCAAAGAGGTCATCAGGACAATGTATTGTCTACCGGCATCCATTTCACATCCATACAAGGATCCTCTCACTCGTAGTCATGCCGTCAGCACTGCGCTTTCCGGGGGGACTCGGGGTAATCCCCCGCCCCAACCAGCCGGCTGGAGCCACCAAAGTGAAATTGATTCAGCATTATGTGGATTTGCCACAATAAGCCTTTCTGAAACCTGGCTTTCACCGACTGCAGCAGCGCTAGAGCCGTGACACCGAACAAGCCAGACACAAACATGCATGTATAACGGGTGTCACATCTTTCAAACCACACAAAAGAAGTATTGTAATGTAGACAAAATGATATAGTTTCAAACAAACTATCTAACTGGGAGAAAGTATGTAAAGATAAATTCATATCAAGTAGTTTATAAGTTCAACCTCATGTTGGATTTGTTGATTATTTTGACTGCGTTGAAGCTTGTGTGTCCTTCATTTTGACAAGATCTTTTATTTATTTGAATCCAATGTCACTTACTTTTACACATAGCACACAGTTCAATGATGCATTTTTTTTTTTTTTTACCTTTGCTCCATAATATGGCTGGAAAAATCAAAGTATTGGCCTCCAATGGCAGAAGAATGAATCTGGTAGAATCCATTAAAAATGGAGAAAGAATGTCCTTTTTTTTACATTTTTTTTCTCACAATTACAGTGAGAGAAATTTGCAATCTCACTGTACCATAGTATAGTGACAATAAAGGAATTCTGATTCTGATTCTGATTCTGAGAGTACAAATGTTTGCAACTAAGATTTCCTGAAAGAGTGGTCTGTCTGAAAAAAGTAATATAAACAATAGCGACATTAGAGACTCACAACTGAAGATCCTAAATCTGAAGCTTTCTTTGATTGTCAGAGCAAATGTAATGACAAAATTGTGTTCAGTGCATTCATAGGCTGCAAAGCAAAACGCACCAAAACCCTTCTACGGTGAAGCGCCGTGCAGTGTTATGTACTCTCCTCAGACAGCGTGTGGCGTAGATGGCACTGATCTGTGGAAGTGTATTCCCAATTATCTTCCCTGCAGTTTCTATCACCCTGCTGACTTCCTGCTGATCCTGCTGGTGCAGCTGGAAAACCACACCAATAATCCACAAGTTGAATCACTGCTGAAGCCACAGTTGGAAAAGTTCTCCATCAGCTGTTTAAGGATTTGGTCGCTTCTTTTGCCATCTACAGCAATGACTGTTTGTTATATAGAAATGTACAGTTTTTTTTTTGTCATTTTTGGTTAAAAAAAACAATGCAATAACTAAACTGGTATTCAAAGGGTTTAAATCCTAGAAATGATTCCCTGTTTAATTGTTTTGGTCATTGACATTTATTTATACCATGTTCTCTTATTGCATATGCAATTTTGCTCCTTAAAGTCAGTTTTTAACCTTCACTGCTTAGATTTTGTTATTTACTATCAGAGTTAGTCGACAACTAATGGCAATCGACTTGTCAACGGATGATTTCGAATAGTCGTACCAACTGTAGTTTTCTCTGGGAACTCAAGAGTTTAGAAGGCGGCTTAAAAGGTTGAGACATTAATGCAAAAAAAGAAAACATCAGTTCAATCATGATGACGGATATAAAATGTTTGCAATCGTTTGCCAAAAGAACAGAAAAGGCCATTAATATAAAAACTTACTTTACTAACTTTATAATCAAATACATTTTAGAGTATCAAGCTATTGTTGGCTGTTTTCCTCTTCATAAGAACTCAGTCAGTTTATTTTATAGTATTGTGTTGATGCTACCTCAGGGCAAACATTGCAATATTATTCCAAAGCGACTTGTAAAAAAAAGAAAAAAAAAATTTAAGGTGATCTTGAATATAAATTTAAAACACAAAAAAAAAACCCGACAAAATTTTATCATCCACATATCTCAGCTAACCCCAGTGAAATCCAGACGAAGGGCTGAAAAACAAGGCGTCAGTGTTAGTGTTTGTTTAGTCAGTGTTTTTCCTCCCCGAGGGCTCAATTAAGACGTTCTCTAGACCCCGATGGGGGACGTTCGCCTTTCAGGGGGAAACTCTGGGTGCAACTTCGAGAAGGCGAGTAGAGGTTCGGAGGGAAATGGTGAAAACTGAACCCAAATTAGCACTGATCTAGAAAAAAATTATTTTCAACACCAGGCTGCTTTTTGCAGGTGTTCATCCTCTCTGTTCCACACTTTCATCACGAGGGGATAAATTCACCTCTCAGAGTGATTAACAAAGAAGTATTCTCATTACATTCAGTTCTAAAAATATATCTTTAATAATGAAAATTTCTTTGAAACATCCCTTAATCCCATTTTTAATCAACGTTTCTCATAGAGAAGAGAAAAAAAGGTAGCTGAGAACAAGAAACATTGTCCTCTCACATCATCCTCTTCACCAATCCCACACTGTTCAATGTTCACTTTTAAGAAAATATTAAACTGGTTCGAGGTCGGGCAGAAAGTAGAGTATATGTTAATGTTTAGAGTTAAATGTAACTGACAATAAATTCCAAATACATCTCTTGTCCCTAGATAGTGAAGGTCACTTAAGATGTAAAGTGGATTTTTTTCTAGGTCAAGATAAGAGGTCACGTTTTGTAACGGTTATAAAAAATGATTATGTATCCTGTCCTTTGTGTGTTGTTTTCACATTTAGTTGATTCATTATCATTACATAGACGTCTTGAACATCCTTCCTACTAATTTACATCCAGACCTCTCGGCTTGTCCGGTTTGTATTGCTGTTGCTTTAAACTCAATTGATTACTTTATTAACTCAAATTGTTTTGAACCAGCTTTCCTATCTTTCTTATTATTCTGCATTTGCCGATATTCGTGTTTGTTCATGTAAAACACTTTGAAATGCTCGCAGACATGCTATACATATAAAAATCACTGTGTCTAGTTTAACTTGCAGAAGTCTGAATTAATCTTGTCTCTCAGTTCCATTCAGTCGCTCATCACCCGCGACTGAATGGAACTGATTTTAGTGGATTTAATGGATCTGTTCATTCTCCCCCAGGCCGGCCAGCCATGTCCTTTGTCTCTATCTTAAGTTCAACAGTTGCAGGTGTTGCTCTGCTCGGTATGTTTATCGCCTTTAATAGACACACACACCTATATATGAGTTTACACACCTTAAGTAAGTATAGACGCTATATACCTCGATGCAAAGTGAATCAGGTCAGCTGGACTTGGTAATGTGTCCCAAAAGATGTTTCACCCTTCATCGTTGGCATTTTATATTCTCATTAATAATCATTCAATCAATTCTTTTCCTGTAAAACACTTGTGTACAGTTTGGAGACAAAGGGCGATTGAATATTTCCATGACAAATCCAGTTTCCTTGTTTTGAGCTGATAACACTTTGGCTCGAGTCGGAGGAGAATTTCAGGTTTGGTAATGAGTTCAGAGCGCTGAGTGACACTGAAGCCATGTAAAGACAAAGACAAGTGAGGTCAATGACCTCCAAGCATCACCTGTGACTGTGTGTGTGTGTTCGCGAGCTGTTATGAGACTCAACACCAGCAGATCAAAGGCTTACAGACTACATACTCCACCTTCTCATTACAGCGACAATTAAAAGTGCCACTGTGCATGCAGAGCTGTTATAGCCAGGTGGGTAAAAGGTTTAGTGTCCTAACCCAGGCCAAGTGGTTCAGGCATTTTTGAGATAAGACACAGGCCTCATTCATATGTGGAAATAAACCAGGCTGATCGTCATCAAATCTGCGACCATCTTGTTTATTTTGTCGCATAGTGAACACACAGAAAATGAGTCAGAAGAATGGAGGCTATCCGACAGTGGTCAGTTGAGGAGGTCCCATGACTTCTCAGGAAATAGTTGCAGCGTATGTCTAAGATGCAATTCTGACCATTGTCATCCTTCTCTGCCTATAAATCCAGGCAAACATACGTCATCATCCAAAACTTTGCAGTTAGTGCTTGGTTCAGGAGCAGCCTTGTCGTGTTTGTGAACATGACAAGTACGCATGCCTGATATTTCTAACTGAATCAGATATGGGTCACTTGATAAAATATGTGTAACTCCATCGTCAAAATTATCTGAGCATCAAGACTTGCAGTGAACCTTTTTCAAAACACGGAGACACTTCAGTGAAGTTTGTCTTCGATTTCTAGTCGGTAAACTAATATGAATTTACTGAAAATCAATTCAAAACAAGCCTGGATCTCCCATTTACTTTCCCTGTGAAAGTTTGCAGGATTCTGCTTATTATTTGATAAAAGCCCTGATTGTGTGCTTGATGGTTTGATAGTGGTGGTTAAACAAAGTAGTAAAACTAACCTTGAAAATCTGTTAACTCTAATTTAGCAAAGTATTTTTAATTTGTTCCATTCCCTCCTCTGAATAGAAAACCAAGGTCAGATGGAAGTAAATGTGTCAGACAATAATTCTTTGATAACAATGACTAAATCAAAGTGGGCATAATAGCAGATGTACTCCGGATTTAACTTCTTTGAAACGCCTCTCTTGTTGTGCTCCGAAGGTTCGACCATGTATAAGAGCATTTTGTTGCCTAAAAGCCTGTGAGCTCAGGAGCAGAGGTTCCTTAAGTCATAAAGTAACAGGAAATAGCGGAGTGAGGCTGACAGATAGGAAATAGCTTGAGAGATGTTTGCAGACTGGTGATAGGTAGACTACAAGTGGGGTGATGGGCAGGTGGGAGGGCCTCATAGGAAAAAACTCAAAGTCCACAAGAAGGAAATGGTGGAAAAGATGTGCAGCAGGAAAATATTAGACTGTGGCGATTAACACAAACATGCACACATGTTTGACATGCAGGGAGGTCAACAGTTTGAAGAAGGACGGTGCAACTTTGGACCTAATGGCGGTCATGCGACCTGCGTTAAATTTAGGTCAGCTGAGAGCAGCAGCGGCGCCTCTCGGTCAACAAACATCTGCTCAGAAATGCACACAAACACAATTATGGGACTTTTTTTTTTTTTTTAATCAGAATTGTGCGGCTGTTCATTTTCAAGCTTAGACTAAGCGAGCGAGTGTTTCTCCACATCTTCACGTGCAACACGAGGTGAGCTAGTTTGTCAACGTGAATGGAAGAGCAGTGGTTTGTAACACATCCAGTGTAATACATCATGTCATTTCTCAGAGGGGAAAATTTGTTAAAAAAAAAAAAAGAAAATCAGTGATGCCCTTTTTCCATGCAAGTTAACACTTGTTGGGACAAGAAAGCATCACGAGATCTGATGATACTTCGTGGTTCTGGACTGTAAAAGTGCTGAACTGCGTCTTAAGGCAGGTACACATTGTGTGATTTTTAGTCTTTCTCAGATGTTAGTATTTTCTTTTGTCGTGACTTGAAGACAATCTCACGTGGCACAGTAAGAGGGGTTCTAGGATAAGTTCCATTCAAAATGCAGCTGCTCCTCTTTAAACTGAACAATCTGGAGATTCCACATCACCCTTGTCGTATCCCCTCTTCACTGGCGCCTAATCATTTCTCCTGGTCATTTTGAAATAGTGATAAATAGTGATAACTTTTTTTCGTGATCCATTTTTTTATTGTAGCAATATTACGGAAAAAAATGCAGTCAGTAAAGATTTCACAGTCAGTAACAGCAAAACAAACAAAACAAAGAACTATATGCATTCCACTCTTTCCTTGCTGAGTAATTTCAGAGAAAATATAGAAATACCATTAGATTACACTAACTAATATACGAGAAGTGGGCAGACTCTGAGTGAGGTTTATTGTGATATCAAATTCTTTTATCAGAGTTATTGGCTTGTAAGAAAATGTGGGTCTGAGAGAGAAATAATTGGGACATCTCCAGCTCTACAAAGGATGCCCGAGCCAGTGATTTTCCTGAGGGCGATATCCCTGAACTGGTTTCTGATGATGACATTTAAAGCTTTGCATGGTCAAGCATATTTGAATTTTGCCGACCTCATTCATCCTTACACCCAAATCCTACATATACTTTGCTATATTTTTTATTGACGTCATTTCAGTTTTTTTTTTATCTTTTTGCTATTAAATGCGTAAATCACTTTGTGACCTTTGTCTCTGAAATGTGCTATGGAAATAAATTGTACTTAATTCAATTTCACTTATGTTATTTTGATCAAAGATAACTTGAGAAAATGTTCTAACAGGCAGAAATTCTAATCGTGCTACACCTCAAATTCCAACTGACGTCATAAAGCACACCTAATTGTTTATACACGCCTATATTGCATTCCATCAAAACAACAACAGCAGGAGGCAAATTGTTGGATCATGTCCATTCTCAGTCTGCTAGAAAATCTTTTTTCCAGCACAGAAAAGCTACTATACCATCTGCTTGATTTTTGTCTCACTTCATTTAATGAACTCATAAAGGCACTGGATGACGTTTGTGCAGGATAATCTTGTTATTCTGGCTTATTGATGTTAAAGTACAGTCAAACTTTCTTTGAGATATCAATTTCACACAGTGTAACAAGTGAAAAGATTACAAAACTCTCCCTCTGTTGGATTACTCCTTATCTGTAACTGCATTTAAAATACAGTCAACATTCCTTTGTTGATTTTTGCTTTCCTGTGAGTGGCTTTTAACTGTGAAAGTCGACCCCACTCCAACATCTGTATACTAAATATGCAACTGCAAGCAGCAGTGAGCTAGTTTAACTTGGCACAAAGACAGGAAATGAGCTCCAATGCCCATTCCCAAAAGACCACAGTATATATAACATGTCAAATATGAATTGGTCAGATTTTAGAGAAGGTTCTGCTACCTGTGTTCAATGCTCGCACAAAGCTGAGAGAGCCAACCGCTGGCAGTTGTTACCCATTAATTCCAATGATTCTCATGCAAATATATTGGGGATTTATTTTTTTTTTTTTAAAGAATAAGCACTACACTCAAACGGTGAGTCTATTCTTATGCTTCACTCTCACATGCTTGCAAGTCCGCCCGCCTCGCCCGCCCACACTCTGCTTTTGGAATCGCATGTACGTATGCACTGTGGTATTCCCACAGAAGCTGAATCAGAGCCAGGATCGCCCTTAAATCTTCATCTGATGTCTTCGCCGCAGGTCAACAGGCGTGGCACGAACGCACACCCTGAACACACACTCTCTCTATCTCTCTCTCTCTTTCTCTCTCTCTCTCGTCTAAAGCCTCTGACAGACGACGACCTCCACAAACAGAATTCCAGGTTGGTATGACAACCCAAACAAATGTCCCCACCTTCTTTTTTTCTTTTAAACTTATCTATATAGGACACTGCTTTTCCAGCCTCTTTGGAAACAAACGTGTACGAGTTTGTATTTCTTGTCTGCTCTGTCAGTGTAACGTACCGCTCATTCGCACGTCACACTTGTATTTCGCAGACGTTAGGCTTGATACGCTTCTGTGAAATGATTAGCTATTTTGCGCACGTTCTTTACAGTTTTCTATATACATATTTTGTTTTACCCTCCAATGGATAGATAGGATTTATTTTGATATTTTCACTGAAGAATTGTGCAAATTATTAAATTAACGAATGCTTATGTTCCCTTCTTGTTTGTATGTAATTGAAAAGTTGTACTGCAGTCACTACTACATGGTTAGAGGTCTCTACTTTCTTGTAGTTTCTGAACTTTCTAGATCTGGTAAGAAATCTCAGATTTAAGAAATGTATTCATGCCAAATCCCGCCAGCGAAGACAGAATAGAAATACACGGGTTAGGATGTCTGCTATTTACCAGATGTTCTAAACATCCCTAATCCAAAGTAGAATTACAGCGAGATGTGGCTTACTTCAGCTGACTTTAATCAAAAGGCCAGGAACACAACGGACTGGTCAGCAGTTACAAGACATTGTCAACTACACCTGCTCAAGTAGAGAGCCATCAATTAACTCGACAAATATATATAAAGGGTCTTGTGGCTGCACGTGAAAAGAAGATTCATCTAAATACAGTATAACTGAATATCATTTCTCTTGGTGTCCTATTCAATGGCTGACACAAATAACAACAGACAAGGAAATTCCTGGGTATTAGACATACCATGAGGGAGGACCCCTCCACAACCTCGACACACAAAACACAGATAACAGCATTACGAACGCACAGAGGCCCCCATTGGTCTGAAGCCATGTGAGGGGGCTGCAGCGAGTGGGCAGATGAGTGGGGATGGGGGAGATGTTTGAAAGTCATGCAAGGATAGGGAGGGGTGGAGAACAAGGGAGCGTGTGTCATATATGGACATGCACACATTTGGAACAGAGAGAGTGTACATTTGCAGAAGGCCTCTCAGGAAGCTGGAGAGTGCGTGTGTGTGTGTGTGTGTGTGTGTGTGTGTGTGTGGGGAGCCAGAGATCCATGCGGACACCAGATGTCTGATCTGGATACACGCAGAATGAGGCGAGACTGTGGCTGGTTTCCGTCCAAAAATATACTGTATAACTCAGAATCGATCTGCATATGCAAGTGCCATTGAGTTTTTTTCGTTGTTTATTATATCATTATTTACGTAGTTAAGTTGGACTGCACATAAAAGCTACAATGTTGAAAAAAAGTATGAAAATTAGATTTGGACATAAACAATGTGAGATATTTGATTTGAACAAACGGAAATTATGTTTTTTTACTTGTATATTGTAAACACTGTACAAAAAAATGCACAAAATATATGTAAAACTATAAATATTCAGAAAGTTGGACATCAAAATAAAGGCAACATAGGGGCAGACATCATAATAGTTTTCTCTTCTTCTCCTTTTCATTTTACTGTTTTATTGGAGGTTTTGTTGCGAAAACTGTTATTTTCCTAATTATTACTTTTGAAATCAATTCATAAATTAATTAAAAATAATAAATAAAATCAAAATATGTCGTGTGGCAACACAATTAAAGATAATTTTTTTATATTTTTTCAGGTTTCACATATTCTTTTCCACTTTACAGTATGGAGTATTTCTATCCGGAATGTTTTATAGGAACACTGATACAATGATAACAATGGAACTGAAAACTAAATACAACAATGAAATTACAACAATACATTTCAATGGGCTAACTCTGACTGATTATCAAACTTAAAAGAAAAAGAAGCAAATCAAAAACACCTTAAAGAAAACGACTGAGAGGACAAACGATATGCAAAACTGATGACAAAAGCCAGAAATTAGAACAAGTAGTGAGAAGTAAAAGACACTGATATGACATATGAACAAATACAGAAATCATGAAATAAAGTCTAAGATGGAGAGATTTATTTTAGACTTTACTTAAAATAAGTGACACTAACCATTAAAAAGAAAAAAGCAAAACAAAATATTTGATAGATTCTGGTCTCCATGCAGTGACTATGACTGAAGACTAATATTTGGTGTCAATGTTTCCATCTCTTTGCGTTTGTCCAATATTATATGCGATATTATATGCTACCACTTTTTCTATGAGTAATGTATTTTCTAGCTCGATTGACCATCTATAATGTATTTGTATTATCTTTGGCTTTGACTGAAACCCCAACGCTGCAGTAGCGCAGGGAAAAGCAGACAAAGTGGTATTCCTCCACGTGGCGCGTCATGGCAAAAGGTGCGTCACTAAGAAGTGACGAAGCCTAGAGGGTGTTGAAGGCTGGAAATATATCCGTGCTTTGGTTGTTTTAAAAATAAAAAAGAAGAACTTTTTGTAATATTCTTGACAATTAGAGGAAGTAAAAATTTGGATGCACATGGACGAATTAGGAAAAAACAAAGCCCTCCCTGTCGGTTGATGGAAGACAGTGTTTCTATATAAAGCAGGTAAAACACGAGGTGAAGTAAGGGAGTAACTATTTTACAGGACGATCCGGTTTATCGTGTTCTACTTGAACTGAAAGCTCCCCTTTGGCAAACGTAGCATTCCAGAAACATGCACCATGCTTCCAAAAGTGACATTCCCTGTTGGCTACGTGAGAGCGCGCCGAGCTCCGCCCACAAGTGTCTATTCTCAATCCCCGGTAAACTGAGACAAGTTCCACTCATATCTGAGGCCGGGAGAAGTTTAACCACCGATGCAGCTACTGCGGTTGAACTCAAATACACTGTTTGGAGGATTCCTAAGTCATATCGACACAGACGGATTTGAGTGACATTTCTTTTGGTGATAACGTATTAACTTCTAAAAATACACCTGAACCTTTCAAAGCAAGCCGCATAGTCCAGCTTTTAGGTGGCCGTGAGGCACGAGTGTCGTTAGTAGTGAGAGTGAAAAAAGAGCATCTGCATCCACACACTGATATGTTGCTATGCCAACAATGACTCCAAATCAGTCATCAATACTAATGTGACTTCTATAATTAAGGCTGATTTAAAGGACTGAAAATCCAAAGATTCATCAGGAGCACAGCATAAGTTATTGCAACAAGAACTTTTCATTTTACATCATTCAATCCAGAGGAATTGTGACTGATGGTGATTCATGGTTTTATGACGGGGTTCCTATGAAGCAATTTTGGATGAAACACAAGACCTATGGACAAAATAATTAATTCCCCTGTGTGTGACAAACCCCTACCAAAGCAAGTGCTTATCCAGTTATATTTACATATCATCAATTCTATGTGTATTTTCCAACTCCAAGCTGTATAAACACGAGTGCTTATTAGATCTGAACCAGGTGTGAATCAGGTGATGTGTATTTGTGTCATGAGGTAGAGTGTCTTAAGCAGATCAACACCCGACATCAAAGTGTACATAATTAAGTGTAATACATAATAATACTAATTTTAGCCGCTGTGTATATATGATGTGTCCATCAGTTCTTGAATGTTACAAAAGACACAAACATTTCTTTTGCACTTTTAGATCATGAAGGTTATAATGGGTAAAAAAAACCCACTGTTGTACAGGCAGAAAATAAGCTTTTGCTTTGACTTACACTTTTTACAGTTTGTCCACTTTGAGTTTATCCGCCTGGAAAACTGACTTGTGCCTCATAAGTTTGGAGCGACGAGCATTTATGAAGAAGCATATGACAAATGCTTTATTGATTCAAACATATGAGATATGGGATGAAAACTTAAATGGCAAAACCGATTCTCTGAGTATGCACTTGCGTATCGTTAACGGCGCCTCAGAGGAAAACACTGGCTATGCTGCAACTTGCAGGATTTATGGAAAAAAATATATTCTTTCTCCCTTTTGCTGGTCCTTTTTCTCTTCTGGTTCCCATTTTTAAATATCTATCCATCTATACAAGCTCAGTATTTCTAACAGTCATGAGCAAAAAGTGGTACCAGCATCAAGGTGGAGATTACTGTTTGTTTTTCCGGCAAAATGCCGAAAAACCCAGCAGATTTTTACAGATTATTCAACTCAAACAATGACCGAGGTTAAGAAATAACTGTCCACGTGTCATGATCACATTTTAGAAGCTGCAATTTTAATGTTTCAAGATAAAAGTAGAGATAACCAAATACTCATTTAACGTCTTCAGTCAGTCACACGGCGGGCCGACAGTGAGGTCAACATTTTTCCAAGCAAGAAATAAGAAGCTGTAATCTTCAGTCAATAAGAAGGGGAAAAAAATCTTTCCGTGGAATGTTTGACTTTATTATTTCTCCTGGAGTGCGACAAGGAAAAGTCAACAAACCTATTTGAAACTGCACGTCGCTTCAGTATGTACTCCTAAATGAAGACACTACAAAGCAAAATGTAGACGTTCAACACTCGTGAGGTCTGAAAGCCAAACAGTCATTGACATAAAAGGTTGACTACACGTTGGATCTCCCTCGAGGACCATTCATGGAGTTGAGACTCGCCATGCTGACTATTTTAAGGCTCCACACTATAAACTACTGCCATGTAACTACAAATGGTACTATATACATTACATTCCCCTCCCCTGGTACATTTTGTACCACCGTTTAAAATGGCAGGATCACAAAAGTGATAGAAAACGTTATCTAAGTGTTTTCAGATGCAGGCAAAAAGAGATTTACCTTCTCGTGAAGTAAAACAACTCAGTGAAGCTTTAGGTTATAAAATGTCTTACACCTGTCAAAAGACTGAACATATAATAATAAAACGTGTTGAGACACTTTTCTTTTTTTCCACCTGAAACACACCTTGTATGTTCAGTCATTTGCAGCTCTGGAGCAACACGTGGCTCTCTGGACCTTCTGTTAGTGGCTCCCTGAAACTTTCACAAAACTAAACATAAGTAAATATTTTGTTTTGCTTTCATTGTATTTACGCACACAAATTCTTTTTCAAAAGGACTTTTAACTCTCGGCTAAAAGCGTCTTTTAAAACGGGAACAACTATAATTTTTAATATGGGGAAAAAATAGCCAAAATAACAAGAAACAATGGAAATAAAAATTGAAATGACTAGTGTTTCTTTAAAAAAGGTTACAAATGGTAAAAAAGACACAAAACAGCTTAAAAAAAAGAGAGCCAAAACTAAAATTAAAAAATTATCTCAAAAATGTAAAAAAAAAAAGTTTGAAAATGCTACATTTAGGTACGAAAACAGTTGAAAATGTAAAGAAATGTTTATCACCCCAAATTGTAAATTCAATTTCATAAATGCAACATAAGACAAGCTTAAGTTCAAAATCACATATGAAACTGTGTTCGCCTCTTTTAAAGATTAAAATGTTTTTTTGCGCCTCCAGTAAAACTACATTTGGTAAAAAGCGACAAAAACAGTTCTTTTAGTCATAATGTTTGCAGATCCCTGCTGAATACACACTGTGATGTCTGCTGGGTTATCAAACATTAATATAAATATGTGATTAAATAATAAGCAAAGTTAAAATGCACCTTTCTGTCAGCATTAAAGGAAGTTTGTTTCTCGATGTATTAGAAGTAAGAGGAGCCACAGAAGGAGGAACAGGAGAAGGACGGATGTGGAAGAATATATATATATATATATATATATACACACACACACACACACACACGACATGTTGACGACCTCCATGAGGTGAAGATTAACTAGGGAGCGACCTTCTGCTCCCGACCATACGACCAGCTGGACATCAGCGCATCAGATGACCATTGTCTGATAATCAATCCCTGATTTAGCTGCATTTCTTTACAAGTATCGAACACTACGAATTGAATCATAACAGCTGTGTAAGAAGAACAGGAAAAAAAAAAGAGAACAAATATCAATGAAGGTTCAGATGAGTTCAAGATTGCAGAAGAGCGGAGGAAAAGATGGCTCCGCATTGAAATCAAGCATTCGACGTTGTGTGAGAGCATGAATGAAAGTCCCAGTGGCGTTGAGGAAGAGAGCGCGCCGAGAAGCACAGCGAGCCATGTGAATGAGAAAAGAAGTCTCTGTCCCTCCCACACTCTAATGACAATCTAAAGCCAGCTGGCCTGGCTGAAGCCCATTCACTGGACTCTTCCAGGAAGCCAAGGGGAGAAAGACAAGACCTTCAGGGGGAAACAAAAATATAAATAAATCAAAAGAGTTCAACTCTCATTTGTCAAACTGTCGAGCCTTCCTCAGCAACAACCAATGCTGGACAAGTTATAAAAAAAAACTGTACTGGAATGTACTTATTAGTTACTTCCTTAAATATATCGGATTTACTTTTCGAGGCGTAGAAACGCAAGGCCTTTGTTGTGTTTCTGGGCGTCCGTTTACATGACAACGGTGCTCAGAGTCAACAGTCAACAGTCCTGCTGTAAAAGATGAGCTTTCAACACCGTGAATCAGTATGATGACCGATTCAAGCATTAATCAGTTAGTGGGAAGCCAAACAGAAGTTCATTTCCAGTTTGTTTGAGTTACTATTGGATCATTATTATAAGCTGATATTCACGCAGTCAAAAGACCGATATATTATCAGCAGTCGTGTAAAACTCAGGCTATAAACTTCTTTTTCCAAAGGGATGGATTGATAAATAAGGAAATGGTGGTGAGAACAAGCAGCACCGGAACAGCTGGGTCTACAAACACACTGTGTCAGTGTGTTCTTTGAATTTATTTATGATTTGCTTTGTGGTTTGACGCGCTGGATTTTGGCCCTGAGTTTTGCCGTACCCGCTCTAAAAGTAATGTTACATCAAGACATCGGTTTAAAATGTGTTTTTCTCAAGACTGCCAACCATGCTGCTGGAGCTGTTTCCAAAGGCCAACAGGGAAACCATGTGAGCAAATCCAGCACCGAAACAACAACATCACATGGCAAGAACGAAGTTTCGTCTTCAATGTTCTTCACAAAAGAACTGAATCTGAATGTTAGGAACTAGAATGATCATCGAGCTGCAAGATACTTCCTCTGCAATCGGAAGCATAATGCCACTTAAAAACATTGCAAGTAGACTTGAGTGAAAAATAACCAAAACTCAATGCGAACCCTTTCTCTTCAGCAAGAATCCATGTTATACAGTGTAAAAAGCAGATGAGAAAGAGGACAACTTGTTTAAAAAATGACAAACTCAGTAATGATTTCTGCAAAACAAACAAATGAAATAAATGTTTCAATGTGAAAGATCCACCATGGGGGGAAGGGGGGGGGGGGGG